>JAHKKF010470564.1:0-26776 GCA_019740295.1 Labeo calbasu | reverse complement strand
AAAACAGCTCACGTTTGTCTCTTCCAAGGTTTCAAAAGAGATTTTAACCATGTCTCAAACTGTTTTTTTACATTTTCCAGCATCAAGTCAGTTCATTTAATAGCTGTTTATTTACACTGTGGTCTGGAATACTTGATTCTGGTTGATCTAGCACAGTGGTATCCTGTTTATTTTTCATTTATTTTTTTAATAATAGCGTGCATCACTCCATGCTCTCTTTCTTCTCACATTTTAACATAATTTCAAATTAAAAACATTTGAAAATAGATGAAAATAAAAATAACAATACTTTTCTGGCATTTATTAATCTTAATGTTAATTTCAGCATTTACTAATGCATTATTAAAATCACACGTTGTGTTTATTAACATTAGTTAATGCACTGTCAACTAACATGAACTAACAATGAACAGCTGTTTTTTTATTAACTAACCTTAACAAAGATTAATAAATAGTGTAATGTATTGTTCATTGTTTGTTCATGTCAGTTAATACATTAACTAATGTTAACAAATGACACCTTATTGTGAAGTGTTACCATAAAATCAATATTTTATTTTAATTTACTATTTAAGTTGAACTTATTCTAATTATTTGTGAGAAGAAAGAGTGTTTGTAATATGTTATCTGCTGTGGCCTTTTCTACAAAATAAATAAATAAATAAAATAAAATTTAATACAAATATAAATTGCAAATCCGGATTACGCAGCATAATTACGGGTGTAAATATTTGCTCTGATAATAACTTGATTAAATTCCAGTTATTTAATAAACAATGCAGTGCATTTAGTGAACTTATTATGCTTTTTTAAATGGTTACTTAAATTAAAATTTAAAAAATGATTTAGTACTGTAAGCATGTAATATGTTGGGGTCGACCGATTATCGGCACCGATATTAAGCATTTTTATGGTTATCGGTATCTGTAATTTTCAAAACCGATTTGCTGATAAAATAATTTCAAACATTTCAAGAAAGTTTTTGTCAGAGCTCTTGTTGTTCTTAATTTTGACATTAATTTTCATTTTTACATCAGACAAATATATTGGTTCAAAATATCTGCTTGATCTGTAATAATCAGTGTCTGTATCGTCCCTGAAAAACACACATCAGTCGACCCCTAGTAATATGTAATTATTATGCATCATCATTTAAAATTTTAATGTTTTATTCATAGTTATACTAAAATATTTTTATTTGATCTTTAAAATATCAAGCAGTTAAATAATAATAATAATAATTGTTATATTTATATTAAAATAATTTTAAGATTTGTTAAAAAAAATATTCTGGTCATTTTGGAAAACGTTTATAAATTTGTTCCTAATCGTTCTGAACTTATGCACCTCAGTTTTTGAGTAAATATTGCCAAAATTATTCAGAAATAATGCTCATTTGTAAGGAAAATCATTTATAAACCTATACAAACACGGGAGAATACATTAATATCTTTATTAATATATTAGCTGTTAATCGCGATTTCAAAATAAAAGTTTAAACCCTTGCTCTGAGTTTACACGTTTTGGTCCACATATTTGAGAAATTAAAGTGGCTGTAGCATTTCTATCATAAATAAATGGCCAAATATAAAATATCAAGTGGAAAATTCGACTTAAATGTTGTTTAGTTAATATTAAACAAGGATTCAATCACGTAGTAAAGTGTAAAAACGATCGTCAGGCCATTGGCGCCATCTGCAGTCATTTGTTATAATGCGTAATGTCCGTTAGCTCTATTGTTAATACATTATGTATTTTAACAGTTTAATTCAATAAAACCATTACTTGCTTTTGATACTTTATTTGAACTACTTATTATTGCCTCATTGCTATTATAAATGTATTTTAAGTAATTCCCTGTTGAAAAAAACAGCATATGCTGGTAGGTATGTTCAACGCACCTACATACAGACAGTTTCTCATGAGGACGCAGATTATTACTACATTTTAGGGCTGGCATTTCTTTAAAAAAAACCAATTAATCATATTCTCTGCGTTAACATGAATCATATTCAACCTGCTGAAAGGTTACTATAAATATATTTCCCTTCGTTATGTGCGTTGTGAATAATAAATAGATATATTTCCCCACTAACCTGCAGCATTCTCTTGAAACACATTTTTCTTTTACTGATCATAATTCATACCTGATGAATGTACAGTTTTAAATGAGTTTGACTGATACGAAAATTAACCATAGTTTTACTATAGCAAAAGTGCCGTGTTTTTCACATTTTTACCATTTGTATAACACTATAGAGCACTGACACCCTGTGGTGACAATCAGGTATGATTACTAGCCACCGCTTTCTCAGATCAGTTTATTTTGGATTAAAGGAGAAGTCCACTTCCAGAACAACAATTCACAAATTATTTACTCACCCCCTTGTCATCCAAGATGTTCATGTCTTTCTGTCTTCAGTTGTGAAGAAATTGTTTTTTGAGGAAAGCATTTCAGGATTTTTCTCCATATAATGGACTTCATTGGTGCCCTGATTTTGAACTTCCAAAATGCAGTTTAAATGCAGCTTCGAAGGGCTCTAAAGGATCCCAGCCGAGGAAGAAGGGTCTTATCTAGCTAAACGATCAGTCATTTCTTTTCGGAAAATACAATTTTTTATACTTTTTAAGCACAAAAGCTAATGAAGCACTAGCTCTGGGATGCGCACTCACGACACTACATACTACTGAATCATGTCGATAGGTCACGTGGAACTACAGACCCAGTGTTTACAAAGCGAACGCACGAAGACTAAGGAAGTGCAAGTAAGTCAAACGCTGTTTACGAATAAAAAGGTACAACGATGTTGGATGATTTTGAAGTTGTAGGAGAAAATAAGATGTTTTTCACCATACTCTACCTTTTTGAGCCGGAGTACACAGACGATGAACTCGTAGCGTCATGGATGCTTGTATACTTATTACTTATTAAGCTTTTGTGCTTAATAAGTATACTTTTTTTTTTTTTTCGAAAATAAAAAATGACAGATTGTTTTGCTAGATAAGACCCTACTTCCTTGGCTGGGATCATTTAGAGCCCTTTGAAACTGCATTTAAACTGCATTTTGGAAGTTCAAAATTGGGGCACCAATGAAGTCCATTAAATGGAGAAAAATCCTGAAATGCTTTCCTTAAAAAACATAATTTCTTTACGACTGAAGACAGAAAGACATGAACATTTTGGATGACAAGGGGGTCAGTAAATTATTTGTAAGTTGTTGTACTGGAAGTGGAGTTCTCCTTTAAGGAGGTAACCATAGCAACAGTGCAAGTACTTTCACACTTTCTGTTGATAAAAAGGATAAAGGATAAAAATGCTACAAACAAATTTTTATCAAAACACAAATACTGTCAATATGTATGAATAATAAAAAAATATGTACATGCACATATATTTTAAATCATAAAAGCTTCAGTGTTTTAATGGTATTTAGGATGGCAAACTCTGCCAGGTAGACAATTAGAGTTGAGCAAGACAACTCTATCTTTCTTTTTTATTTTTTTTTTTTAATAAACGTTATCCTTATTCAATATCTCACAAACCTGTACACACTAACTTAAACACTAAACAGATTTCAAAGGAAACGTACAGCTCATGCTATACGTTACGCTATACATCTATTCCCCATTAATGTCCTGTTTCCATAGTCTTTCTATAATAATTAATTATTTTATTATTTTTAGTATTATTGTCTATTCTTATGACCAGGTTCAGTTGTAGAACCAATTACAGATATGTGACCCTGGACCACAAAATCAGAACCACGATTTTTCTTTTATGCCAAAAATTATTAGGATATTAAGATTAAGATCATGTTCCATGACGATATTTTGAAAATTTCCTACCATAAATATAATAAAACTTATTTTTTCATTAGTAATATGCATTGCTAAGAACTTCATTTGGACAACTGGTGATTTTTTCACCACTAAGATCCAATATAATTTTATGTAATTTAAGATTTCAACTTCAAATATATGGGCGTTTGTAACCATGTATACGTAACCTTTCTTTTTGTAGCCAAATATTGTATAGACCAATTATCTCTGTGATAATATCTTCATGACAGTTCATTATTATGTGCATGTTAAGTATTCAGAGCCTATAAGCACATTGCACCTGTCTAGTTAGTTTAAATCCCAGCTGCCTCCCTGTCAGACAAGCAGTTTTGTTTTTTGTTGTAAAGACAGAGCTTGTGTAGAGATTGCCCCTGCTGTCACATGTTGCTTCTCCATAATGCATCAGCCAATCTGGTTTTATCAGCAAAGAAAACACATGTTAAATCCCTAGTTGATTCAGAGGCCTTTTATTAGTTGTATATTATGATTGGAATAATATGTTTGTTTTTCGCCCACTAAATCTTTCATAGATGGAACAATGTGTGATATATTTTTATCCCTCATGCATTTTTCAGCACTCTTCAGGGTGTTGGCTGAAAATCCACAAGTTGTTTCTGTTACTACTATAGTGTTTCACCATCTAGAGCTTTTTAATAGATCTCAATCTCTATTTCTGTCAGCCTTCCCTCAAAAAACCAACAAAATCATGAAACATCAGGTCCAGTGTGAGGGATTTTTTGGCCAGTTGGCTGAACTCTTACTTCCCATATCAGGTCAGTGCTGAGCTACTGCTAAAAATTTCACATGTATTGATTTTGTACATCCATTTTTTTTTCGTTTGTTTTTTTTTTTGGTTACATATTGTTCAAATCCATAATGTTCAACTGTTGCAAATCCAGCTAAGATCAAATTTTTAGGTGACCCTTTGTCTAACAAAAACATGTAAATGCATCAGTAAGAATATGTGGAAAACTACAAACCAATCAGCAAATCAGTTTTTTTTTCCCCATCTAAAATTAAAATGATGGTGACACAAGTAGAAATCTGCACTACTGTCCTGAGGCAAAGGACAAAAAAGAAAAAAAAAAGAAGAAAAAAAAAACCATCTATACTTTTTTTTGAGCACTGACCATAGACAAATATCACAGAAGTTTTAAACACAATAACACAAAAGTTTTAAACAAAAGTTTTAAAAAGTCTTGTCAATCTCAACGCATACAAACATACAACATATAAAAAGAATATCAGTGATGATTCTTCGTATATGCCTCCACCACACCAATCCCACCTGTATTGCTGTGCTGCTGTATATTTACTGACCTTCATCAGTTTAGCAGTTGGACTGTATTAGTTAAATTAACTTCGACTGCCATTAGTGCAAGTTCAGTCAAACTGACCCTGGGCACCGGGCCATCCTTATTGTTGAGCCCTGAAATATTCATCCATCCTTTGTGAGTTTGGATTATCAAAGAGTAACAGTATGAGACAAACTCTTTGAAGTGTGTCCTTTAAAGAGGCCGGACATAGAGGAAGGTTGAGAGTGTACATGAGTAATGAAACTAGGGTCAAAGGTCAGCTGCCTGTGGAGTAAATGCCAGCTGCACAACTGCCCTGCTCTAAAACACCTTATAACAATGGAGGAAAGATTAACTAATGCTTTTGTATTGAAAGCATTGCTTCTACAAAAGTTTCATCATGCTCAGGCTTATTATAGGTAGCTAAATGCATTAAAATGGATTAAAACATACCAATTTGCATTATCAAGCAGCAAAACGAGATGTTTTGTCAACATGATCTCATGATAATTTGCATGCATTTTACATAAAATGTGGTTCTATATAACTTAGATTTACTTAAATTTTTACAAACACTAAAATGTACAATACTGACATATTTACAGCACCTAAACGTAAAATATTGCTGTATTTTCAGGATTTTAATGTACAATACTGATGTATTGACGACACCTAAAATGTAAATTATTTACGTATGAACAACTGACTTACAAATGAATCCTTATGAATATTAAAATCGTGACATAAATTTTATTATTATTGTATTTAGTTTTCATCTATTATCTAGTATTTATATATTTATTATTGATTATGTCTTATTTTCATAATATGACATGATAACAATTTGTGCTGTTCTGTGTGATTCCTGCTGCCAACTTGCTTCAAAGTGGATCGGGATAATAATTTAGATAATATTTGCAGTGATTAACAACTTAAATTCTGCTCTGCACCTTATACAAAACTATTGTATTCCATCAGAGATGACTGCGGCTACACTGTCATTTGGATTATGTTTGGTACTGCTTTTAAAATTTTTGCAATAAATAAATCATTTTGATTGCACTTATCTGTCTGTCATGTTTTTCTTTATACTGTACAAAAATAGTCATGGTTAGGTTTAGAGGTAGAAGTGGGATTATTGACTACAAGAAATATATTTTTAATGTTATATTATTACTAAGGTTTGGGTTTAGATTAAAGGATCTAAAAAACTAAATCACTCATCGAAAAAATGATAAACATTCATTCATACAAACATCTAAATGATATAAAAGATTCATCAGTATTTTATGTTTTTTAGCTGAAATTACATACCAGGGCTATCGATCGATTAATCGCAAATAATCGCATTCAAAAAAGTTTGAGTTTGCCGAATATATGTGTGTGTACTGTGTGTAATTATTATGTATATATAAATACAAACACATTCATGTATATATTTAAGAAATATTTACAAGTATATGTATTATATTAATATTATTATATTATAATTGTTATATAATTTATGATATGATATATACATAAATAACATATTTTTCTTAAATATATACATTAATTTGTGTGTATTTATATATACATAATTACACAATTGTTTGACAGTTTTAAATATTAAAATATGTCCAAATTGTATGTTTCATCATCAATAAAAATGCACAAAAATGTACGTTTTGTGCTTCTAAACATTACGTACTAATATTAATATAAAATTTACAAATAGCCGTGCCCGCTCTTACTGCAAAAATATAGTGGACAGATATATTTAAACCAAAAATTAATTAAAAAAACACAACAAAATTAATACACAGGTAAGAGCAGAGAAGATAAAAGTAAAATCATATTCAAACTAACAGAAACTACAATAGTATATCCGTGATACTAAAACAACAATGATCATGAACTTGCGATAGAAAATCACTGACTATTTTTCTACAGCATTGCTTGTGGAATGGAAGCCAGCAGATACTGACACACTTCAGAATAATTGTATCTGAGTAGCAGAGTTTGTATGACACAGTTTTGCTGTTGATAAACAAGTGAAGCCATTTTATGGCCAATAAAACCAATGAGTAATAATCTCATAATACTCCATTGGTTTTCAGCAGACCAGCTGACACTAGCTATTTTGGCTGTGGTGCTTTTAAATAAAATGTAATAAGGTGTTAGGGTGACATAGGTCAGAGCTAACAAGCTACTGTATGAACATGCTGTGTGGCTGCCCTTTTCAGCCTAGTAGGGAATGATCCTAATGACTTCTGTTCTGCTTTGATTGACAGTGTCACTGGTCAAGCAAAATGAAAGACCACATTTGAAGTGAAGTTTTTCCCTCTTTATGGCCTCACTTTTTAATGTATAGCTCTGGGGTTCTCAGGGCTTTACATATTAGAAACTAAGAAAAAGCAGAGCCCTAATTGGAGAACTATTCAAGCAAATGCAAGTAAAACTCCAGTTCTTATTACTGCCAAAGCAGGAAATTGAGTCTTCAACAAGCAGTTTTGCAGTCCCTCATTTTCTCAACTCATGGCCTCCTGTATTTCTTACGGAAGCAGCTATTGATATCACTTTGTGTACAGTATAGGCATATTAGGGCACCGTTTTTGCTGTTGTGGGATGTGCAGCGAGGCAGGAAATTGAAAAGGGGAGTGACGGCAGATCTAGCACGTCACTGCTAATAAGCCTTGTTTGTGAAGACAGGAGAGTGCACACATCAATTTCAAGCTTAAGATTTAAATCGCTACTGTTACCTGAACCTGTTTAACACTTTCCAAATGCTTAACGCATATTTGAAGCTCAAGGTGTTGAAAGGAACCATGAAAAAAGACAAATTGAATGCACTGCTGCTTACTGAAGTCAAATAATCATGCTTTGAAAATAACATACATGTGAAGTTATTTGTATAGCACTTTTCATTATACAGTACATACTGTTTCCGAGGGTGCAAACCATAGACTGTGGCATGGACAATAATGCCATAACATTTTTAGGTGAAAAAGATCATGTTTATATTCTAAGGATAGTGATTAATTTATAGTGTGTGGAATTCATCCTAAAAGGACTGGCAGATGCAGGCGGTGGGCAGTGAAGCATCCTTCACTGTCTGGCTGGTAAATGCTGTAGTTGGCAGTAGAGGTTGCTCAGGAATGCCTTGGTATGTGTAATGTGCAATGGATGAACGACTAGCTGTTTACGAGCGTTTGTTTTCTAAACTGTTAATGTAACAGTTATGTAAAGTATTATTTATGACACATACACAAACAAATACAACGGAAGGCAGATGCATATAAATGATAGAGTGCTAATGCTAGTTGAGATAGAAACAGTGCAGTAATGCAACACATATTTTAATACTTATTAATACTTATATTAATATTAATACTTATTGAATGTCTTTAATATATAATTATACAAAATGGTTATATTAAATATTAATATAAAACTTGCATGAAATAAAAGCATATAAATAACTAAAACTTAAACTAATTATTTTATTTATTTATTTATTTTTTTACCTTAAATTACCAGAGATTTTGACCTTATAGCATTATGGCTTTCAGATATACGGTTTTCAGTGTTGCTATTGTAAACTAAACTTATATATTTATTTTTAATTAACTGAAGTAAAGTGGGAATAAAATAAAATATACATATTAGATGACAAACCTAAAGTACGGCCTTGTCAACTAATTGAAATAACTAAAAAAAAATGAAGAAATTTTTTTATTAATATATATATATATATATATATATATATAAAGACAAAAGCAGATAAATGACTAAATCTGAAAACAAAAAAAACATTCAGTTGAAAATATGAAAATAATTGCTATATTTGAAATTTAACATACTGTATTACTATATAAATGTATAAAATATGCAATTTTACAAAATGGTTATATAACATTTTGATTTGATTTGATTTTACCTTATACTGTTGCACTTATATGCTGTTTTTTGTTTGTTTGTTTGTTTTTTTCTCTTTTAGTGGTTTCAGTGTTTTGATTTTTAACTGAAACCTAAAAAATATTTGTTGTTAAGTGAAATAAAGTTGAAAAAATATACATACTAGATGACAAAAGATGATAAAAAAAGTGCAACTGAAATAACTAAAATATACTTAAAAATAAATTATAAACTAATAAAAAATGACAAAAGCATATAAATGACTTAAGCTAAATTAAAAAAAAAATCTGAAAAAAAAAGAAACTCAAAATATTAATCCATATTATATTAGTATATAAATACTAAAATGCTATTTTTTTTTCACAGTGCCACTGTGAATTCATTGTAGTCACTAACCTTAATCAAAAGCATGCCTGACATTGTCTTCCGCTGACCATTAAGATTTACATTGAGTTGAGCGAGAGAGAATTGTAGGGATCATTTTAAATAAACGCATTGTAACCATTGTTCCAGGCCAGAGCTGAATCCGCAGGTATGACACCCAGAGCATGACTAGCAGCTCGAAAATGGGTCACACTGAACAGCTAAAGCGACTGCTGTGATATTCCAAAGTCATTTGTACAGAATTGAATTTCTAATAATGCTGAATGAAAACAGAACTCTGAATATGTTCTGCTCCCTTTCTGCCATTATAGCTGGGGAGGAGGGCAAGAGGGAAAGCAAAAGTATGGTTTATGGAAATTAGGGCCACTGAAATAAGGAGGAAATCATTTATTGTGGCTTTATGAAACTTTATGGCTCGGTGATAAGTCTCTCAGCCTTCTGAGATGATATCGCTGGGAGTCGATGATGAAAGGAGAACGACTGCCGCCCTTTACGTTGTGCTCCTTATTCTCAAATACAAAGGTGCAGAATAATGTGCCGCACTTGCTGAGATTCTGTGAAGTTATCAAGCACTTCTAAGCATTCAACTGCACCTTGCTCACACCATCTACCATTGATTCAAGGGGCAAGAATCCTCATTAAGCTGCAAATCCACAGCTTCTGATAAGGTTAAGTTCTTAATCTTGTATCAGCGCTCTGAAAATAACACTGTTATTAAAACGCTTAGACAATAATTGCATTTGATATTTGCAGGATGAAACTGACAGATCATTAGAATCTATCCGTGAACATGCTGGAGTGTGAAGGGATCATACATTCTTAGCTTCTATTTTTACAAAGCGACACCTTTTCATCAGTATGGTTGCTGCTACATGTCTTAAGGTGTCAACGCAGCTATTATTTTCTCCTCCAAGATTGTAATCATTAAATTTTGATCACTTCAAAAGGTTTCATTTGCACCACTATGCTTTACTTGTGTATATTAACCCATAGCCCCTTTTGAACACAATCCCTGGAAGTTTAGGTGTTCATTAACCCTTTGGACTAAAAAGAAAAAAATGTGGTACTTTTTTGCATTTGTCGTGCAAAATTAAATAAAAATATACATGCACAGTAGTACTTTTTTTAAACAAACAAACAAATACCTAGAAACACAGTGTGGTCAAATCTACAAGTCTAATAACAAGATCAATAGTATTTCGAAACAAAAATACCTCCTGATGTATTAACAAGGAACAATGGCTACATGAGGGCTTCTTATACCAATCAATGAGAGTCACATGACACAAACCAACCAATGAGCAAACAGACACAAGACTTGAACAACCAGTGAGAACATGACATATTGAAGGGAACCAACTTCAGGAATACAAGAGGGCAAGGGAAGCAAGACACAAACATCATGAATCAAATACAAAATAAAAGACATGAAAAACATGAACATGAAACAAAACACAAACCCCACGTTACATGTTCCCCCTCTAAGGGCAGCTCCAGACACCCAAACAAAACCCAAATCCCAAAGTCCAGGAGGGTGGAGCTGAGGCAGAACAGGGGGAGGGATGGAGGGCCAGGTCCATGCAGAGGAACAGGACTAGGATCATGGGGCAATGGCAGACCTTGGCAGTGGAGACATGGTGGGCCTGGACCATGAAGCAGTGGCAGACAGTGAAACAATGGAGGTCCTGGGTCGTGGAGCAGTGGCAGGCTTGGATCATGGAGCAGAGGTGGGCCTGGACCATGAAGCAGAGGTAAACAATGATGCCGTGAAGCAGAAGTTGGCTGCCTGCTCCGCAATGGCTCCCTGCTCTGCCTGCTCCGCCATGGCCATCGCCATGAGGTCAGAAGAACAGACAGGAGTAAAAATCCCCACAATGGAACAGATGACCACCACAGCCATCCACCAAGGCAGATCAGGCGGGACCGAAACAGGGAGCACACCGAATTGAGGAATGGCCTTCTTGGCTGTGATAGGGCAGACTGTGAGTGCATGAATGGGTGCCACCCCCTTGGGAGGTTCTGCAGCAGAAGCCGCCACCTAAGGGGCTTCTGTAGTGGACGCCACCGCCTCAGGAGGTTCTGCACCTCTGGAGGCTCTGGTGCGAAATCATGGACAAGCGAGGTCTCTGGCGCAGACTCATGGACAGGAGTGGCCTCTGGTGCAGACTCATGGACAGGAGAGGCCTCTGGCGCAGACTCGTGGACACGAGAGGCCTCTGGCGCAGTCTTGTGGACAGACAAGGTCTCTGGGGTGCAGTTTGCAGCCCACAAACTCAGGATGGCTACTGCCATAACAGGAAGGGCAGCAGAGGGTGGCAGGACCTCTAAGATGTCTGGGCTTGAGAGCGCTGAGGTCACTGGGATGCCTGCAGCCCGCACCGACATCAGTGGTAGGTCCAACACACTGACAATTAGTCCCTTCCATCCTGGCTCAAGCTCTGCAACAGCAAGAGCTTGGATACTATAGCCCTCCCCCAAAAAATCTTTTTGGGAAATTTTGGTGAGAGTCGTGACATGGCGAGGTTGAGGCATGGCGGCCATCTTGGCCGGGGACTCTGGCGTGGTGGCTATCTTGTGAGCAGGCCTGACGTGAACAGGTTAGAAGGCATGGTGTGAACAGGACCTGGCTTGAGAGGCGTGACGTTAGCAGGCGCTGGCTTGGCAGGCGTGTCTGCTGCTCCAGGGCCTGCTCACGTCATGTATGCTGCTCCAGGCCCTGCTCTTGTCATGTCTGCCGCTCCAGGTCCTGCTCACGTCATGTATGCCGCTCCAGGCCCTGCTCACGCCATGTCTGCTGCTCCCAGTCCAGAATACAGACATGTCAATCAAGAATACAGACATGCCCAAAAATGGTCTCAATCATGCATTTATTTGCAACACGTTTTATTTGTCAACATGTTACTAGCTGTTCTCTGGTCAGCAATAAGCCAAAAAAAAAAAAAATGTGAAAAGGTTTTTTGGACCATCAAAACATACTTGACTGCTGAGCCTGTAAACTATAGGCTGTTTAGGGTTTTACGTAATTCAATGGTTTCAAACAAGACTCAATCAGCCAATCAGACTTTAGAGTCTGTACTATGAAAAGGCAGTTTTCACCAAAAGTGATCAAAGATGCTTATCTGCTGAATGACTGTCACTGGTGAAAGCTGGCTAGTAAGTATTCAGGCAGCTGTATTGACACAGCATTCATTTCTCTGTCTAGTGTCTAGACATGCTCAGTGAATGTTAACACACTTTGTTTGAATCTTTTTGTCGACAGCAGACCTCATTGTCAATCCACCTGTCCTGTCAATAACCAAATACATTCATAAAAGGGGAAATTCAATATAACAGTTCTGTAGCTCTGAAAGCACTCAAGCTTTTTCCAATTTGCTTGATTATGTTTAAATAATCAAGCATGCTCTGCAATCATTCATTTAGGCATATAGAGTATGGTGCGCTTTTTAATCTTTTTCACACATGCACTTTCACACTCTCTTTCTATTTTAATTTTTGTCCTTCTGTCAGAAGAGTTTTTTTTTTTAGAAGTAATAATAAGTCAGAAACCTGGAAATAAGCTTAGTTCAGCTTTTTCCTTTTGGTCATTCCACAAAATTGGAAACCTAAGCAAAAATCAAACACAGATTTAATATAACAACAAATAAAAACATAACAATACTACGTATGCTTTCATTAATATTACATCAAAAAAGTCAATTAAATATATATTTTTAAATAATTTAAATAGCATTTATGCTGGTAAGATTTTTGGCCTGTCCCTCACTATGATTTTTCATTTTCAGCAGGACTTAAGTCACATTTACATATTGTTCTAAATATAGTCTCATTGTTAAGCAATGTTTTTGGCATATGTATATATATATATATATATATATATATTTTTTTAAAAATATATAAACCATTGTATTGGTGTCCCCTGATTTCATGTCGTCCCTGTTGCCCTCATCAAAAAACTCTTGTAAAATAATGCACATTCAAGTGACATCACTTCTAGGAGGCTACATCATTTCTCAACCAGGACTCCAACACTTAAAACATAAGCATGTTTCTCTTACTCCTCTATAATGTTCTATTTTTGATCATTTATGAGGCTTGACTGAGGTGGGGCCATCATGCATTGTCAATACTGTTACCATTTTTAAAAAAGTAAATTTAAACAAGTATTTCTTACATTTAATATAATCAATATTTACAAGTAAAATCCTTTTAAAGTGTACAATATGTGCTTTTGTGAACTTGGCTATTAGCTAGCAATAGGCAAATTTGTTTGAAATCATCAAACCTGGAACTGTCAACCTGTTACTTTTTAGAGTAGCAGGTTATGACGTGGGTAACAGGGGTGACATTAATTAGGTTTGATGCTGTTTTTAAAAATTGTCTGCGTAAAATTCAAACATTTTAAAGGTCACCTTCAGTACATTATTGAGCTAATGCCTAAGTTATTCAGTGGCATATGAGTCCTAATTAAACTATAGTATCTAGTAACGGTTGTGTTGGTAACAGGGTTGACAAAAATACCAAAACATGACGTACTGTAGAAAAATAGTCATACAATAATAAATGACATAGCCTGAGATGTCATTTTAAGGTGCCTTCAATTCATGGATATTTAAAATAATAATAATAATAATAATAATAATTGATTAAACTTATTTTATTTTAAATATTTTCCAATTGGAAAAGGCACTGATTTTATGGAATGACCGTTTTGTATTTTGGCTTTAAAATTTATTAGAAGTTGTGTTCAATTGCAAAGATTATCTTGATGAACAGTTTGTATAAGAATCACAGAGCTTATGATGGCCACAGAGCTTATTTTATGCAATGACTGAAAAAAAGAAAATAAAAAAGAAAAAGAAAAAGAAAAAGAAAAAGAAAAAGAAAAAGAAAAAGAAGGAAACAAATCGTTTGAGTATTGTCTTTTTTGTTGAGGGTAAATTAAAGTTGAAAAGTAATTAAGGAAATTTGAAAAGTAATAAAAAAAAAAATCAGTTTTAATGTGCTCCTCAAATAAAAAGTATAAGTATAAAGTCATAGTATAAGTATAAATTATTAAAGCATAAAGTCTGGACAAACAAAGCGTGGTGAACCAAATCTGGTGTCTGTATTTGGCATTACATTTTTGGCATGTGGCTTGAGTAATGGGAACATTGGACTGATAAGGGCCTGCAAGTCAAAACACTCTGTGTTATTAGTATTCTGGCTCTGCTAAAAGCAAAGTGTCTTGGCTGGCCTGAGGTTTTTAGGTTTGAGGCAGCAGGAGGTGGGAAGGTTTTCTCATGAGATATTATAGCTACTGTGGCCCTGAAACTCAAAATAATTAATGTGTTCATGGTCCACTGGGGAAAAATAGGGCATGAACCTTCCTCTTTTGAGCAAGTTTAAAAATGTCCTGCACATTTCTGAGTTGTTTGTATTTGTGCAGCCTCAGCAAGGACCTTTTCCACCACTGTTGTCACTTTTCTCTGGACAGGTCCTGGAAGGAATCATGGCCATTGTTTAAGGTGAGCTTTTCCAGGAGCAATTCAGCTTTTTTTGAAGATGTACAGTAGGTGAATGTAATGGAAGTGGAGAGTGGCCCAGCTCAGCACAAAACAACCACCAGCTGTGCCATAAAACCCATTCAGTGACTGTGTGACCTGTGTTTCATGCCCCATTGACTATGTTTCTGACAGACACTGTTTGATGGGACACAGCAGTAAAACCAAAGCCGTGGCTTTACCATATAGATATTTTGTACCACATCTGTACTGGTAAAAACTGACCTCCAGTCAATTAGCAACAGTTTAACTGTGAATTCACTGACACTCATTATCTAGTATCCAGGGAAGAAACAACTCGCTGCTTATGTCACTGGTACAAAAGGCTCATCAGAGATGAATTCAGGCTTAAAGGTTTGCTGATGTTTGAGATGTACTGATGACCTTAATACAGCCATGACACAATTCTCAACGCAGTTTAGGATCACCATGGAGTCATCAGCATTATGCAGCAGTCACATAATGCCTATGAGATAGTCATCTCTAATCAGGACAGAAATGTGGTTGTAACATGCATGTGAGAAGAAGGAAGATGATGGCACCCGGAGATAAGGTCAGCTGTTAAATGTTATCGTAGGCCACAGGAGAAAGCACCGCAGAACTAGAAAAGACAGGTGAAGTTGTAAAATGGCTCCATTAATGCCAGTCTTTGTGAATCAGCCAAAAGATTCAGAGAGGGAAGACTGGAATCGTATTGTGTGTGTTGCAGATAGTCTTGGTGTGTTCCAGCAACATTTTACGGAAACATAAACACACTCCCAGTGCCAAGACCTTTCCAAAAGGTAGGCAGCTTACCATACTGTATGTTTGCCAAATAAGATATTATAATACAAATAAGACAGCCAAATAAGCATTACATACAATCATGGCCAAAAATATCGGCACCTTTGCAATTCTGTCAGAAAATGCAAAACTTCTCTCAGAAAATTGTTCCAATTGCAAATGTTTTGGTATTCACGTGCTTATTGTTTTTGTTTGCACTGCAACAACACCAAAAAACAGAGAAGAAAAGTCAAACTTGATAAAATTTTACACAGTGTCCACTGTGCGCAATATCATCTAGAGGTTTACAGCCCATGGCTCTGTAGCTTACCTCCCTGGACGTGGACGGAAGAGCAAAATTAATGATAAGTTCTATGTGGAATTGTATCAGATTTGACTTTTCTCCACAGTTTTTTTTGTGTGTTGTTACAATGAAAAAATAAATAAATAAAATAAATAAATAAATAAATAAAAAAAAAATAATAATAATAAATAAATCAACATGTGAGTACCAAAACATTTGCAACTGCAACAATTTTCTGAGAAGAGTTGCATTTTCTGACAGAATTGCAAGGCTGCCGATATTTTTGGCCATGAGTGTATACAGCAGTGGCGTGCAGTGGTATTCTGAAATGAAGAGGCAGTGTCCTCACATTTATTTATTTATTTTTTTTAATTAAATGTAAATTCATACATTTTCTTGGTTGAATAAACACTTACACTACCAAAAACATAAATAAATCTATATTGTATATATGTTTACATTAACAGTGTAAATAATAGGCTATTCTGTTTATTAAAACCAACTATAAATCTCA
This sequence comes from Labeo calbasu, assembly GCA_019740295.1. Lineage (NCBI taxonomy): Eukaryota > Metazoa > Chordata > Actinopteri > Cypriniformes > Cyprinidae > Labeo > Labeo calbasu. Next base: position 10,240 of record JAHKKF010470564.1, on the reverse strand, counting down.
TCAGTTTAGTATTTTTAAGCTTTATTCATCTATTATTACATCTAGTCTTACCATTAGGGCCATTATAATGTTCATTCAGATATATTCGCAAACACGGATTGTGCACAAATACAAGAGGTGGGATTTATGAACCAATCATAGCAAATCATATCCAGTCATGTCTAATCATATCATGATGGAGACATTGCCTCCTTTCATGTGACTTTCCCCCATTTATTCTCAATTCCCTCTCACCAAACTCACTGCACACTTTTGGGGGGGTGTTAAAACTCAGTGGGCTCAGGGGAGGCATGACAGATGTGGACTTCTGTTGTAACCTTACAACTGCCGATGTCACTGTTGGACAATATTTCTTTAGAAAAATGTGATTTATATGATTTTTATATGATTTTTTTAGGTTAACTTGTGTAATATCTGTGTTGTTTTAGTTTTGTTGTTTTTGCTTTTATTTTTTTGAGGAGACACTCCCTCACTTAATGGTAAAGTATCCTTTACAGATAAAGCAATCCCAGAATGTACTGCGATCGTGAAAATATATGCTTTAAAAATATAAATCCAATACGGCAAGATGATAAAAACATTTCAATGTAGTTAAAAATATTTGAATTTACCCATGCAAATTAAAGTATTTTGCAACATGCAAGTCCGTTCTGAATGTTTTTTATTAATAATTGCAACTTGATTAAACAACTTTTGCATTAGAAGGCCACTATAAGATAGCATGGGTGCTTCAGAAAATGTGTGTTTTTATCTCAAGTTTGCTTTTGTTAACACTATCAGTTAGGTTTAGCGTAGGTGGTATGCTATTTTCCAAACATGATTAACCTTTTAGCACCACTCAGCAGACATTACATTTCCAAACTGTTGTGGTACAACAACAAACATAATACAACAATGCCAGAGTCACTTTCATCCCCTGCGGATAAAACGGAACATTTATTTTGAGCCACTTATGAAACATTTTGCAGAAATGTTTCCAGTGAGGCTGGGTTGAATATTACAAAAATGTGGTTCTTGTAGTAAAGCAATGGTAAAATTTGTGCTTTTACTACAATGGTTGCTGTAGTAAATTCATGATTAAAGGGCTCTCAAATTGTGTTGTTTTGCAATGAAAACAATTATTCAAAACCAGCAGGAGTATACAGACCTGTAAATATTTCAAGATCGCTAAAAACCTAGAGCATGGGTTGGAAGCCTATGGCACATGAACAATAGTGAAAGAAGTGTGTGTATTTAATTAAAAGTTTCTCAAGCCTGTACACCAAGGTACATTTTGAGGACAACATTCCTCAAAGCTATATATGTTGCTCTTGGCTTTCAGAAGTAAATTATTGCTAACTGCATTGGAGGTTTTCAAGTCGGTATGCTTTGATGGTGTCTTAGTGCCACGTTAAAAAAAAAAATCTAAATTTACAAGATTGAACTCATAACATTTTGAGAAAAAAAAAAGTCAAAATTATGAGAACTAAATTGTAGCAATTAAATGTATAATATTTTTAGAGTATAGCCTACGCATGCAAATAACCTGTATTGGGAGCACCGGGAGAAGTTGCCAGGCCACCAAAATTTATTTGAATATATGTGGGATTACTATCAGAAATCATTCCTTGTATTATTCTGGCAGGGACAGTATGCTCGGAAATAATATTTCACGTTTTCGATTGCATTCATTATGCTTACTTAAGTGTGCCAGCACCCAATAATAGCAATAAGCTTTGTGCTTTTGGTACTTTTAAAATAAAACAAAGTCTAATTTTTCAAAATCTGTCAGTTTTATAGCAAATTATTGTACAAACAATGTGTCTTGCAGTAATGTGCTTAACATTCTCTTTAATGTGGTGGGACAGATCACTGTATTCATGTGAATCTGTTGTTTTTTGATTACAACTAGACATGCGTTTAATTAAATTATACTGTTTTCTTTGTTAAATTCCACCACCTACTCCACAAAAACGTCTGTGGCATCCATTCCTTCATTCCTCACATCATTATAAAAACAACAAAAGTTCTAAAAGTTGAAGTGAACTCCAACTCGTTAACATACAGAAAGCTTACTGTTGTCTTTTTTGAGGCACATAAATGACTATTCACAAGTTGTTTTATTCATGGTATAATACAGTAAACGATTGGAAATAATATTTGACGTTTTCCAGTCATATTTGTAGCACGCCAGCCATCCAGTAATCACAATAATTTTGTGCTTTTAATATAACACAGCCACTGAGACTGAGACAAATGCAGCAATCTGTCACGCCACATTAAAGAATGTGAAGAACACATTATTGTAACAGATATATTGTTTGTATTTTGCTGTAAAACTGAGACTGGAATATCCTCTGATGCTCCCAATCCGGGCCATTTGCAAATGGGTGCATGCACAATAATTCTCATAATTTCGACTTTATTCTCAAAATATTTTGTCTTTATTCTTGAAACATTTCAATTTTGAAACACTTTGACTTTATTCTTGTAATTTCAACTTTTTTGACTTTGACTTTTTTTTTAACTTGGCTTTAAAAAAAGAGTTGTATTCTACACAAAAATTTCAATGACACTGATATACAAGCTATGACATTTTCTCTCTGACACACTCACAAAAATACAGTGAGTTTCGGTAGGGTCACATTGGAAATCTGTTTTTAAAGCACAATTTAGACCTGGAAATAAACTTTTATGATTCTGAAAAGTTTAAAACACATTTTAGAAAAAAAAAGAGTTTCAGAAATGATTTAAGTTCCTACACTATGCGTAAGAAACTAATCGAATAAACAAGTTTGTAATCATGATATGCTGGGATGTCATGTCAAGTCCACTGAAGGAGAGTCCTGACTGAACCACAGTGCAGTTTGACTTAAACTTGACTTGAACAAACTATGCGTTTACATTACTGTGACTTGACTAAACCATAACACAGGACTTATCTGTAGTTTGCACTGAACAAACTAAAAGCCCATTAAAAAAAGCATGACACAAAATTCATTACAATGGGTAATGTGGATCATCAGTCTCCAATTATAAAATTTATTAACATTTCAATGAAGTTTATTTGAACCTTTAAAATGGTTATGAATGGTTGGTATGACATGGTGATTAACTAGAAAAATTACAAATGGCACTTCATGACAAAAAAGTTGCCGACCTCTGTCCTAGAGGGAATGACTACGGCCAAACTCCATTAGAATCAATAGTCTCGCATGTTTATGTAAACCGTAGACAGCAAAAAGCCCTCTAATACGTACTGGCTCTAGTACCTAAACCAAATCAGTCTGCGAAAGAACAAATTACTTTTCTGCGATCATTTTCCAAGCATTTTATTACCATCTTGGCTTGAGCATTCACATCACCCGCCTGCCCTGAGGTTAGCATCATAATTCTGGTCAAAAGTACAGTCTTGAATTGTTTTGCCCCTGTGCTCTTGAACAGCGCTAAGATGCTGTGGAGGCCTTCCACCACCTGGATCACCTTAGTGGATCACTCTAATAAGCAGCGGTCAAATTGCTCCTATAAATCAAAGACTTGGCACCTCTGCCCTCCTTTCTGAAGCACTGTACAGTAATCGTACAAGAAGCGAAGATAAATTGTTATTACAGCACTGCGGTACAATAATAACCCAGTAGAGCTGGTCTCCTTAAGTGAAAAGGGGGGAGAAGAAGAAGAAGAAAATCAATTTTATAATCACAAGTGTAGTAGAGGAGGAAAGGGCAACATGAAAGGATTCAGTTCTCTTTGGTCATTTCTCTTGATGAGGCCAAACACAGCCTTGTGGTCTAGGAAGGGCAAGAACAGAACATATGGAAAAATCTGTCATACAGCTGGTACCAATTGTAGTTTAGATGAAGGCAAAACAGGTGAGCTGCTTTAGCGTTTCCATTTAACATACGTTTACTTGTACCCGGAGTCATTTCATTAGCAAACGCAATTTCGTCTGACTCATTGACCTGAATGATAAAACAATGCTCGTGGAGACAAATCCAAACATGCTGGAATTCATTGCTGCAAATTAGTAATGTGCTCAGCTATTTTCTTTTTGTTTGGGCTCCTGGTAAAACGTCTACACAGGTGTCATACTTTGCAGAGCCAGAGTCCTAATCAGCAGCCTTGGGAGATGCCTGCCGGAGGAGTCAGGTAGGCATTAATTACCAGGCTGTCAGCACACAGAATGGAAGCACTGAAGTTAGGTGCAGTGTTGTATGACTGTATCAACTTATCAGTGCCAGGGAGAGAAAGCAACCTGACTGCCAGGAGAGGAAAACAGACTTTTTTTTTTTTTTTTTATAACTGAGGGATGAGGCAGTTATTTTTCAAGGCTTCATCAATAGCACAAAATCAATTATTTAAATTTAATAGCAATTTACTTGAGGTACTGGATATGTTTCACCATCCAGTAGTGTACGGAATGCCTAAACTAATTTGGGTCAATATTTAACGTTCATTAAATCAGAAGGTTGTCAAATTTTTCAGGAATGTTTATCTAAAAAAGGTCTGCCTGCCATTTTTAACAGTCCTTTGGAATAAACTGTCAACGTTTTTTTTTTTTTTTTTTTTTTTTTTTTCTGTGTATGTGTGTGTGTGATCTGAATCTGATGCAGAGTTGTATTAATGGAGCAACAATGGGGAAAACTGCAGAGGTAGCATTTTACTGACAAAAGATATTTTTAAAGTCTGAAATCGCTGTCAGTTTACAGTCATACCTTTACTGTCCGGAATGTGAGGTGAAGCTGTATTTACTAAAGTTAAAATTTCTTAATGTGCCATATAAATAGGAAAGTGAAGTTCAACCTTGGGCATCTTTTCTGGGTCAAGCAGAGCAGCATATTTGTTTATCATGAATAAATGTATACAGTTAAGGTTTAACAAACAAAACAACGTAAAATTAGTTTAACACTAGAGGTTCACAGCTTTAAAAAAAAAAAATAATAAAATAAAATTGTGATTTGCGATTAATCGCATACAAAATAAAAGTTTGAGTTTGCCTAATATATGTGTGTGTACTGTGTGTAATTATGTATATATAAATACATGCACATTCATGTATAAATTTAAGAAATTAATTTATTAAAGTATATGTATTTATTATAATATAATACATATTTCTCTTAAATATATACATTAATTTGTGTGTATTTATATATACATAATAATTACACACAGTACACACACATATATTAGGCAAACTCAAACTTTTATTTTGTATGTGATTAATCGCGATTAATCATTTGACAGCCCTATTTGAAATGCATATGAACATTACATTTTAGTAAACAGTGAAGGGGAAACAAGGAGTGCACAGAGTAATACTACATCATACAATAATGAACATGTGTGATGGGACACATTGTAGGCAATCCAATTTTCAATTTTTCATCCATATTTCCATATCTTTTAGTAAGCAATGTACTATTTGCAGACATGGATTCACCATACTAAAAAAGCTTCCTAGTTATTTCATATATGAGATAATTAATCATTGATGCTCATGTATCCTCAGGCTTTCATCAGCCCACATTCAGGTCTTTAGTGCTCCAGAGGTGTTTATATTTGGAAACATCCTTGCAATTAACTGCTCAGTGCACTAAATCTATAAACCATCAATAACATTCAGCTAATAGTTGATAAAATTTTACAGCTCGGCTAGCACTAACTAGAGTCAAAAGTAATATTTCTTGAATGTTTTTGAAAGAAGTGTGCTTACCAAGGCTGCATTTATTTGATTGGGAATACAGTAAAACATTTTCCCCCCTAAAAAATGACATGTAAACACTATTGTGCCGTGTAACAGTTATCGTATTCTGTATCTACAACATATAAAATAATAACTACATGTTCATTTTGGCTATAAATCTCTTTGCAGTACTAGACCTGTCTGTATCATGCTGATAATGTAGGAGGTCCTTTGAGTGTTGTTCGCCTGGCTGTTAGTGAAGAATATTACTCTGAGATGGCGTGATGACCAGACTCAAAGGAAAACAACACAACGGGAGATGAGAAATCAGTGCAACCAATAACTCACTGTAAACCTGATGTGTGTGTGTGCATTTGCTTTAGTGTGTGACTGAGTGTGCATGTTGGTTTTCTGATAGCAAAGTAATAACAAGAAATTTGAGTGTTCAGAGTGACTGTAATTACATTAAGCCCCATATCTTTTATTAGACAGTACTGTACTATATTATATTTCTGTTTGGTACCTATTTGACAGTCTGTCTCACTACATAGGTTTTATGGAAAATTAGATTAAAACTAGATTTAGATTTCTGAAGAAAATGTGAGTGGTATTTGTGCAGTCAAACCTGGTTGTGTTGTGGATAGTCACCAGGGCCTTCAAGCCTCAAACATCATGAAAAGTATGTTGCATGTAGCATGTTGTTGCTTATTGAGTTGTACGGTAGTTTGTAGTAAAATAAATAACATGCACCTCCTCTCATTCAGTGCGATTTCTTATGTGAAACACAAAACGAAGATCTAAAAAAAAAGGGTGGGGGCACGCAATAACAGTCAAAAGGCCCAATGTTGTTTTGTAACTAAAAAGAACACTAAAACAAAACAGTTTGTATGTACAGTGCCCCCCGCTAATATTGGCACCCTTGGTATATATGAGCAAAGGTGGCTGTGAAAATAAATCTGCATCATTTATCCTTTTGATTGTTCATTCAGAAAATTCACAAACCTCTAACCTGAAGTAAAACTGAAGTAAATCATTGAAGTAAAACAATGAAAAGTGGGGGTGGAGGGATTTCATTATGAAATAAATGTTTTTCTCTAGTTCACGTTGGCCACAATTATTAGGACCCAATTTTTGGAACACCCTTTTTCCAAGATAACAGCTCTGAAGAGTTTGGAGAACACCTGACAAGAGATCTGAGACCATTCCTTCAATCAGGATCTCTCCAGATCCTTCAGATTCCCAGCACCATGTTGGTGCTTCTTCTCTTCAGTTCACCCCACCCATTATCTATAGGGTTCAGGTCAGGAAAATAGGATATAGCTTAATTTTGTGCTTCATAATCCTAACACCTTTTTGTGTTGATTTTGATGTTTGTTTTGGATCATTGGCCTGATGCAAGATCAAAGATCCAACACTAATTACAATTGCATTTATTTTGTAATTAAATTACGTAATTCCGTTACATGTAACTAGTTACTCCCCAACACTGCAGAGGTCCAGGACATCTTGTTCAGATGGCATCATGGATTCTAGCAAATACCAACAGATAAAAAAAAATATGTTTTTTTATTTTTATTTATATATATATATATATATATATATATTTTTTTTTTTATAACATGTGGTGATGTAGGAGTTGTTTGATATTTTTTTAGACTTTCTGACCCAAAGACTCAACTAATCTCTGCAATTCTCTAGCTGCAATCCTTGGAGAGTCTTTGGCCAAGCTCTTCTCCTCACTGTGCATTAGGACAACATAGACAAACATCCTCTTCCAGGTAAATTTGTAACATCTTTAGTTGACTGGAATTTGGAAGAAATTGAAATTTTCAATGCGTTAGCTTTTTTCTAACAGCCATTTTCTATTATGTAAAGCTCAACAATCTTGTTTAGCAGTTTAGAACTATATTGTTTGCGTTTACTCCTTGTGATGGATGATTAAGGGAATTTTGCCTTTGTTTTCCTCATATTTATAATACTGTGGAACAGGAGGTCATGGCTGGAAAATTTCATGCTCCTAGTCACCCTGAAGTGCTAAACATGTAAACATGAATAGGATACTTTAGAGATATATGACTCATAAAATTTCTAGGGGTGCCAATAATTGTGGCCAACATGTATTGGAGAAAAACTTTTATTTTCCTGCTCATATAAGCAATAATGATTTTGCCTTAGCAAACACCACAAATGACCTAGTATTTTCAGTGCATTCCAACTGTGAGATAGATATAGTTTTGATGCTACGTTTCATTAGACAGCATGTATTTCTCCACTAAGATGAACTTTTGTTCCACTCCATAAAGAGCTTGTTGAACATGGTAATTATAATGCTTTGAGCGCTAATAGTTACATCGCTAAATAAAGCCAGGGCTGAGCATGAAGCTCATAAGGTGTGACTTGGTCTGCCCTCCTGCTATCAGTCAATAATAGGTTAAATGACTTCAGATCGAGTCGTGATTGGAAAGGGACTATGAGGAGTCTTCTTAAGTGTAATTACAGCATGATTCACTCGATCCTCAATCTCTTCCTTGTAGGAAATTATAAGATGGTGTGCACTAACTATTCTCACCCAGGTATGTGGCTGTGGATGTACCATTTCTCTCATATGACAGTAAACTGTTCATTTAACAGCAATTATGTATGCAAAAGGATATAATCATCTCTGATTTCTCTGATGAAACATCCTCCAGAGTATCTGAACCCCAGGAAACATACAGTACATCCAAACACCCTTTTAAGTGTTTGGTCCAATGAGTTTAAAATGGAAAGAGATCTATTTATGTGTACAATTGGTGAGACCCACGTCATTATGGATTCACAGATGATTCTGGCTCTGTGGGGTCCGCCTATCTGACGTTCTCAATCTTTACGTCACTGGCACTTCAGCAACTTATCACTGGTGATCATGAGCCTGCTTTCTCCTTGCATTCAGCCATCACTCTATTATTAGATATAGGAGGTTTCATAATGTCAGCTCAGAAATCTTTTCTATACCTGTCCAGAGTCTGTTTATCTGGACGTAAAAGGCCATTACACTATGCTCAGTTTTTTTTATGATTATAGCTCTCAGTGCTGAAATAGAAATGGAGATACAGCATGAGCCCTTGATGGCAGCAATAACGCTGAATAAGATCCCATATGTCTGTGTATTTCCTGGCCAGCCAGGAGCTCTCCTGTCCTTTGGGCTTTTGTTCTGATAAGTAATTACAGTGGGTTTCATAGTCCCTAATGTCCTTGCTGGAGAGCGCTTTATAAACATTGAGCACATAATAGCTGTCTGAATGCATTGGCAACATTGTGGGCCAATGTGTATGGAAAACAAACAGCAGGCTGAAAGATTGCTCAGAATTACAGGTGTGGTGTCATTCACTTTATCCTGTTTGGATGTAAGGCAGGGCATTCTGCTCCATGCGGCCTCACATCCACCCTCGGCCATCAACAGAACTCATTGAAAACACATTAAGCTGTCAATTCTGGCAAAACATCTTAACTGCATCCTCTCTATACAGCTTCTTCATTGCTAGTTTTCTTGCATAGCTACTTTGTGATTTGTTACACAAATCTTGTGTGTTTATTTATGAAGTTACTTTTATTTGTCACACATAAGTGTTTTAGTCTTGATCTCTTAAGGTTTTTTTTTTTGGTTTTTTGGCCATTATAACTATTACTGTCCTATATACAGAGTATGTAATTCATGTAAATTATAATGATTCATAAGCAATGATGGGAATATATTATTAGAGTTATATTAGAGTTATAAATAAACAGAGTTACTAACAGCATTATTTTTTTCAGTAACGAGCAATCAAACTAATTAATGTTTCCCCCGTTACTATAATTTTATTTTTCAGTTCATCTAATTGTATGCACAGCGTACCTGTATTTGACGAACCACAAACTCTAGTGTGAAGGTGCACGACTAGCTGTCCCCGTCGCTTTGTCTCACACACACGCAAAGAAAGATACAGAGCGAGAGAGTCTTATATACCACGCAGAATTGACACGCTACATGTAAACGCTATTCTTTGCTGTATTTTCCTGTCAAAATAACAGAGTTCCTTTTGAATTTCAGCTTTTAAGAACTGCCGGTTTCTCCGGTAGTATGCGGAACTAATGGGCAAATGGCAATCTCATTGGCTGGTACTTGTCACCGTTTTAATTTCAGCAAATCAGTTTGAGCGAATACAGGCAACGTGATTAAGATTCATGAACCCAGCAGCTCATTAATCCTTGGTACGTTTTTTTATTGTTATTAATAATAGAATTGGTAGTAGTTTTGTCATCTTATCAATATTATTTTTAGCTTCTTTTTTTTTTTTTTTTTTCGGTTTTTAAGGAAACACTAAAACAATATCTTAAGCACCACCACCAGTCCTAAGTTCAGTCAACATGACTGTCCGACTTGAGGCGGCGCCAACGCCTCGTGACTGTCACGTGTGGCATCAAAGTACCGTGATAGCGATTCGAGACTCAGCCGGCACAGTTTCTTCAGAGCGGCTGCAGGAGCTCTGATGACCACATGGCTGTTTCACGATTGGCCAGATTCACCGCATGACAACGATCACGTGTGTTTTGGGT
>JAHKKF010470563.1:0-13375 GCA_019740295.1 Labeo calbasu | reverse complement strand
AATGTGTACAAGTTATGTCACAGTAACACAACAACTAACGTAAGTAGGCTAATAAAAGAAAGACTTACTCTTTCGGTGGATCTCGCCGTGCGTCGCATCGCGTTCTTCCTCTGAGGGAAATATAAATCTTACTCCTTACAGCACAGCGCGTCTTCTTCCAGTAACAAGATGCAAGTAGCCGAGATAAACAATGAAGTCAGGTCTCTCTGCTTTGTTTGCGTTGATGTGGGCGGTACGCCGCTTGCGCCTCCATGTGGATGATTATAATAACAAAAGTGATAACGTTTGCGTGATCAAAATAAAAATAATTTGTCTGACGAGAAAGACTAGACATGGCGTTGGTTTCATACAGATTACTTTAACACATGATATTTGTTTTCGATAAGACTTACTTCATTTAAAAGTAGACATGTCAGGCTTTCTATAGATATATCTCTCTTGTCTCTGTGTGGAGTATTCGCTGAGTTTTAGTTCATTTTAGTGACGTATTTCTTAATGACGATCACAGAAAACAACGCAGCAGACTGCATACCCTGTTTGTTTGCTTTATTTCACAAAACCACAGAGTATTGTTGTTATTATGAGCATACATTCCCTACAGATTCCATTGATATATTTCTCTTATCTGTACGATCAAAAATGACGGAGTAATTGAAGTTCTTTTTGGCGTTATCAGAAAAACTGCCACAAACCGCGCCATCGCGTTTTTCGACCCCAGAGGGTTAAGCTCCGGTGAGCAACCTTCACTTCAGGTACTTTTGCTTGCGTATTCCAAGCTAAGGACCTTCAGCACCTACTCCAGGGCCACATCTGTGTGTTCCAGATCTTAGGACCCTTGGTGCTCCAGGAGATCAGCATCCTACAGCGCTTCATGTTCAAGGCTGTCGAAACGGATTCCTGCTCCTTTCTGCCACCCGCGCAACCAGTGGAAGTCGTCCATGAAGAGGCCATGGCGGAACACGCAGTTCGGGAGGCCATGGCGGAGCAGGCAGGCAGGGAGGAGCTTCAGAGGACTTGGCGAAGCGTGGGAAGAACAGAGGGAAAGAACCCTTTGTAGCTGTATGTGAAGGGTGCTGGCTGGCAGGGAGATGGAGCGTGCGCATGCTTCCGGATGAGAGAAGGAACTCCTCCACATACTGCTCCAAAGATCTTCCCCCCTGCCGGAACTCTAGGAGAAAGTCTTCAGCCAAGTTCATCTTTATAGTCCTGTCTTCTGTCACGGTATGTTGTGGGGAGGATGCAGGAGATGAAGGAAAACAAACTTTAACAGACTTTAATAAACTAAACGATGGGGGGAAATAAACAAAGAAGCAGGCTAACACAAGAACAACCGAGTAACAAAGTAGACAGGATGATGAACTCATAGGAAACAGGAACTTAAATACACTTGATAATTAATAACAGGTGGAGGAGTAATCAATTTGCTAAACAAGAACAGGAAAATGACCAAATAAGGAAACAGGAACTAAGGCTGGGGGGAAAATACGGAAAAAAGTCCAAACCCTGACAATCGCAAATATGTAAATATTATGGAATATTTGGATTTGTGCCCAATGAGAGAGGTAGGGATACAAGAGCACAAAGCTCCGTTTCACAAACAGTTTAGTGCGCAAGCCTTTACTCTTTTGTCAGAGACGCGTTCAGAATCAGCACATGATCACTGTCTAATGGGCTTTTTTTTCGGGTGCACAACTCTAGCAGGCGCCCCCTTCCGGATTGAGGGTGAATCGCATGTATTTGTGGTCAGGCCTCATGCATCGAACTGAGATGTCCGTACTATGACAGTTCGATACAAATACATGTATCGTTACACCCCTAGTCATTTATTATCTTAAAATTTTGGTGTAAACTCAGTTTTTTGGATCATTTGCACACACGTTTATTTAATTACTAATGGTAAAGCTGCAACAAGTCATATTTCCCTTGAAGGAAGTCCCAAGACCCATGTGTGACAACCTTGAGTGTCTATTACAAAGGCTACATTATGTAACTGTAACTATATAAAGTTACAAATAACTTTGAAGCCTTTCTTTGCCCTAATAAATACATTAGGATGTTAATTGGAGTGTGTCAGTGAAGATTTTTCTGTTTTTTGTGACTTTTTTCATGCCACATCTTCTCAATTTTTGTGTTTGTGTATTTCAGATTTCATTCTTGGTTTTAACACAAAGTTACTGATAATCCAAACTCCATTACAATCTGTGTAATAGAGTAGTAGTTCCCAACCACGTACCTGGAGGCCCCCTAACACTGCATATTTTGCATCTCTCCTTTGTCTGACACACCCATTTCAGGTCTTGGAGTATCTACTAATGATCTGAATCAGGTGTGTTTGATTAAGGAGACATAGAAAACATGCAGTGTTGGGGGCCTCCAGGAACGTGGTTGGGAATCACTGTAACAGAGTACAATATTTAAAATTATACAATAATTTAAATCTGTGTGTTTCCTTTCTCGTCTCCCTGTTGATCCGTTTTTATCTTCCATGGTAGGTTCAGCAAAGGGCAGGAGAAAAACTAATAATTGCTGTGGTCAGTTGGATTCCTTCACTGCAATCAAATATGCCATTGTGTCCCTTTATATTCTGGTACTGCTCACCATATTTGGCCTCTGCATAGCAGGTAGGCATGTGTCGTTTTTCTCTCTCTTTGTCATTGTCTCTTTCTTGAACCTTGCACTTCTGTTGAGCTAAATAGCATTTACTGACGTCTAAAATATTTTGCACATATTTTGCTTTAACACAATTTTATACTTTATTTAAATCATTATTTAATATAATCAGACTGACTAGATCTTTCTTAAATTAAATAAACAAAAATACAATTTTTAGAATTATTTGGCAGGAAAACAAAAAAAAAACATGCTCTGTGTATTTATAGAATTGAAGGGATTTCAAATTGCATGGATTATAATGGCACCACTAGTAATGTTAGTCAAGATGCTGAGGCAGCAAAACCAAAATTATAAAATAAACACAGAAAAATATAATATTATTAAACATAAAATAAGCAAATATGGTTTGAGCATTATGGCCTATGCACTTCCGGCCTCTAATTATTCTATAATTAGAAACAATTATAACAATCAGACAATCAACAATTAAAATCTCTCTCTCTCTCTCTCTCTCTCTCTCTCTCTCTCTATATATATATATATATTATTCTACAGCAGAGAAATTTTTATTCTTGATTATTGGTATCAGGGATTTCAAGTAACAGTCACAGTCCATATTCATAGGCTTACTGTCTCAATCAGCTTCCAACAAGAGACAGAGCTTTGTGATTTTGTCTTAACTTGAACTCTGCATACAAGTCCATGTCCATGTTCATCTTGTATTGTTTTGATAACTCTTCCCATTACCCAAGAATTTCTGGGAGCTGATTCATCTACAATCAATACAATATCTCCAGGCTTATAATTTCGGGATACTTTCATCAGTTTTTGACGTCTTTGAAGCTCTGGTAAATATTCTTTAATCCATCGCTTCCAAAAAAGGTCGGCCATATATTGCACCTGTTTCCATCTTTTTCATGCATAGAGGTATTTCTCTTTGAAGAGTCCAGGGGGCAAAGCAGGTCTTACCTTCATTAGCAGCAAGTGGTTAGGTGAAGAGAGCTTCTAGATCATTCGGGTTATTGGAGGGGGTAGTTATGGGTCTACTATTCAAAATGGCTTCCACTTCACAGACAAATGTCTGAAGACCCTCCTCATCAAGGCTCTGAACTCTCAAAGTGGCATTGAGAATCTTCTTAACAGAATGGAGTATACGTTCCCTTACACCTCCAGTTACAGTTCCATTGTCGGAGCGCATTTCCATGACTTGACCCCTTTTTGTTATGAAGCGTCAAAGAGCATTGATAAATGAGTATCTAAGGATGTTGCGACCTCTTGGGTAAACAGCTCTGCAAGCCAGGCAAGTAAAGATGATACCATAGAGTTTAACCACAGTCCTTCCACGCTTAACTTTAAATGGACCAAAACAGTTGACTCCACAGCGGGTGAATGGTGGTTCATCAGGAAATATTTTATTTCTGGCTAAGTCTGCCATCATTTGTTGACCAGTATCACCATGTTGCCTACGGCAAATTGTACACCTAGATTGGCATTGGGGATCCAGTACTTTTGGCGCAATCCAGAAAGAATATGGTTGTGTCTACTATGACCAGTTTCTTTGTGGATTTCTTGCAGAATCAACTCCGATATTCTGTGATTCTCCGATATTCTTTTAGTAAGGCTGGATGTTTGGCTTCCGTTGGCATGGATGCACGACCAAGTCTTCCACCGACACAGAGAATTCCATCTTGAAGTACTGGACATAGCTTGCTTATGTGGCTTCCTCTATTAATTCATTTTTGCCGTTGCAGTGCAGAGATCTGCTTATAAAATTTCTTTCTTTGGCAGTATTGAATGACTCAGTATTGGCTAACTCAGCTTGCTGAAGCTCATCAACTGCTCACCACAGTGCATGATTCTTCTCTTTGTCCTGTTCAAGCTCAGTCTGTGTAAGACTCTTACCAGGTTTTCCTTTCCTTTTGGAGCGGCTTAGCAGCATACCTTTTACTCTGAGTAGCCAAGGATTTCCAAGAAGAGAATTATTCCATCAACCTCTCCATTGCATCACTTTCTCTCTCCTTGGTTGTTACCAGAATAACAATGACACTTCCTTTCCGAATTTCAGGGTCTGCTTCAGTAAGTTCCTCGAAGTGATAAGAATTCCCTTGCCATTGTTCATCTGTTTTGGTGATGAAGCCAGGGCCCAAAACCCATGTTTTGTTCTGCATAAATGTTTCAATTCTTTGACCTCTGGAGGCACAATCTGCAGGATTTGACTGAGAGCTGACATATTTCCAATGGGACACTGTAGAAGTTTGCAGTATTGCCGATATCCTATTGGCCACAAACCTGTGGAATCTACTTTTCTCATTAGCTAGGTACTTAAGCACAGCAGTGCTATCGGTCCAAAACACTGAATCCTTAAACAGCAAGTGGAGCTCTCTCTTTAACATTTGGTCCACACGCACAGCTAAAGTCGCTGTTGCCAGTTCCAAACATGGAATTGTTGTAGGTTTGATGGGTACTACTCTAGCCTTTCCTAAGGCAAAAGCACAATGGGTTTCATTGTTGGAGTTCTGCTGCACTATGTATGTTACTCTGCCAAAACCAACCTCACTTGCATCAGAAAAATGGTGCAGTTGAGCAGACATGGTATCTCCAAATTGTGCAGGTTTAAAGCATCTGTCAGTTCCAAATTCATTGAGCTGAGGCAGATCTGCACGCCATTTAGACCATTGCTGAGCAATATACTCTGGCACCATCTCATCCCAACTGAATTTCAGTCTACAAAGTTCCTGCAAGATGTTCTTCACAGGTAAAATAACTGGTGATAAGATCCCCAATGGATCATACACTGAGCTAATCAAAGATAGAATTCCTCTTTTTGTTAGGGGTTTGTTGTGGATGAACACTCGGAATTTAAAGCAATCAGACTGGATGCACCATAGTACCCCTAATACTCTTTCAATGGGAATTTTGTTTTTGGTGGGATGATACACTCTGTGGTGTGGAAGGTACCGTACCTTCGAGGTTTGTGGCTTTAACTGCATAGCTTTTGGTGATTACATCATTCATAAAATCAACATAATCTTGATGAAACAATGGATTCTTGAGGAATTTGTTTCTCAGATTGAATGCACGCAGCTCAGCAAGGCTTCGATTTTAGGCATTTCAACATCCTTATTCTTTAACGGTAAGCCATCTACCATTGTGGTTGATTGTGAGACTCTTTCCAAGAACAGCAGGTCTGATTTTGACATTTCCATCATTTCTTCCTGGCAGCTTTCAGGGAGGTTATATTTGAACTGCTGGCTCCACAAATCCTCTAATCTGGACACAGATATTCGATTAGAATATACTTTGGTTATTCCATATTTGAGTCGGTTACAGGTTTGTACCCTCAGTGGCCCATTTACCGTCCACCCCAGAGCAGTCTTCACAGCATACGGCCCATCATTTACACTATGAATTACCTCTTGTGGCTCAACCGTGGATGGAACTAGAACTCTATCCTTAGCCTTTATATGCAGCACAGTAGGATGTACCAGTGAACATACACGGCAGCTTAGTTTTTCCTCACAGGATTTACCAAGAACCAAGGCTGCTTCCTACATTTGCTGCTGTGGAACGCTGATGTTGACTTCTTCCATGATAAGATTGTGTAGAATGTGTAACACACACACTGGG
The DNA here is from genome assembly GCA_019740295.1 of Labeo calbasu. Lineage (NCBI taxonomy): Eukaryota > Metazoa > Chordata > Actinopteri > Cypriniformes > Cyprinidae > Labeo > Labeo calbasu. Next base: position 7,135 of record JAHKKF010470563.1, on the reverse strand, counting down.
CTCTTCACGTTCAGCTCTGGATATACTGGCTTCACTTTGCTTACCACCTGATACCTGCGATCCATACTTCTCTAAAACTTTAAGCTGTGCATCGGCTGCAGCTATTGCAGTTTGAACCTCCAGTTGCTCTATTTCTGCCCTGAAACTTTTCCAGTTCTGCCTTTAGGCATGCAGATGAAACAAATGAGGTGACAGATTATACATCACATGCTTTAGACCTACAAGAGCTTCTAGATGTTGCTGATATACTGTCTTCAGGGCCCACTTCTTCAATAACCTACAATGATTCCTTTTTACGTTGCAGAGCAATGTCAATCCACAAATCCACTTCATTTGTAAATTTACTGAAAGCCTCTGCTTTAGGTTCAAACCACTCCAGTTGATCCTTACTGACTTTTTCATTAGACTTTAGTTGAATTAGCAGATCTTTAACAGAAGCATATATAGCACAAAATTCCTCGAGAAATTGTTTGAACTCTTCATTATTTCCACATTGTCATCATTATTCATTAAATCACATCTCATTTTTTTTCTTGCAAAATAGCTTGAGCTTATCTGTGTTTGCAAAGCAGCCTCCAAAGCCTTTAAAGTTGGCCTGTTATTAAATCAGAAGATAGCACTGCTCTTAGTTCCTATGCTTTATTTTTGACAAGTTGTAGTAATGCTATGACTTGGATTATATGGATGAAATGAATAATGCAGCTAATATGCGGGCAATCATCTGTAAGCTCCCTTATAAATTAAGAGAGAAGTGGAACCACTTGTTTAATCTTTAAGAGACAGCATGTTAAATATTAAACACATAATCCAGAAACATAATATTGAAAACCAAAATTATAAAATAAACACAGAAAAATATACTATTATTAAACATAAAATAAGCAAATATGGTTTGAGCATTATGGCCTATACAAAGAGCATTGAGATATATACAATAGTTTGCATTTATCTCACTGAATAATGAAAACAAAACTTTGGGCAAGTAACAATATAGTGCTGAATAACAATATAAATAGTATAGATATATACGATAAACACCATGGAATAACAATATATATTGTGATTATATATTGACATAATAAATCTGAATGTAACAATAGAACAATATGTATACACATACATGAAGATAGGACAATATATTACATATATATTCATGTGAGTTCAGGGATGTCTTGGCTTTTTTTTTTTTTTTTTTGGCTGTCAAATTTTCATTGCCATCAATACAATGGCTTCTTGAACTCATGTCATTCCCAATTTCTGTCATACACAATTTTCTGATTTTCATTCTCCAGTGTTTAAATGTTAGGATACTAATTGCATTTGTCTGATCTCAGTCGCCATGGGTTTAACACCTCGCAAGTAAATTACAATTTTTAAACTTTTTTGTTGCTACTCACAGAAGCCTGTGATATCTCATAGAATCTTGGCTCTATGGCCAAAAAACATTCTCATCTCGTACCCTTGGTGATGACATTTATTTATTATTTATTTATTTGTCATTACTAAAATTTGCCAAAGAACTTTGCATAGTCAATAATCTATTTGTTTTTACCCCTAGGTGATTAATGTTATAGCCCTCACTATGCCAAATTTAGCCCAGTTTTAAATGATTGGTGACTTAAGCTCCCACTTCTGTCAGTGAACTTCTTTTCCTTTATTAACATATAAAATAGGGCTTTACTGGTTCCTATTAAAGCAGATTCAGAATGTCAGTTTAACAGAGAATGCAAAGAACTGCCGTGAGACCAGTAAGTACAGTAATTGAAATGAATCACAATAATAGCCACTTTTCAGTCTGACTTTTGATTGATCCTGCCACAATTTTGAAAAGTCTCACATGAAAGTTTGACCTTTTCTTGCAGTTCTCACATAGTGTTCCATTGGTGTGTATTCTAATCATTTTCATAATTTCTGCATCAATTTATAAAAAAACAAAAAAATCAGAATAACAACACTGATCTATTCATCTTATTAAACCTTTTCAATGTTTCGCTCATGGTTTTTAGTTTCATTAATGCTTTTAATTCATCACCTTTGAATAACAGTGCCTCTGATTCAGATTTGAAGGCTAAAACAGTTTGAGTCTGAATGGAGACCTCATTCAAGCATATATATATATACTACATAATATATTAATATATTCAAATTAATATATTCAAAATGGTGACAGGAAAAGGGGTGCCCCTGGAATCAGTGTTCTCGGAAAACCATACAGATACAACCATTTTTTTTTTTTTTTTTAAGCAAACAGGATGTCATAAATACTTTCATCCACATTTTAACAATATTTATCTTGTACATTTTTTTTTTTTTTTTTTTCTGTGACAGAGAATATATCTGTTCACTACGGTGGGCGTCATGCACCAAAGGGTATATAATTCTGCCTATGGATCTATATTCTGCCTTATTTTGTATATTTTATTAAAAATATGATATAATTTACACTTGAATGGTTTTATTGAAAAGAAATATTAAATAGTCTTTAGATTTGATTATTTATTTCAGAGCTTACAGTCTATATTTACTAATTATGTCATATAAAAGTGCAGATATATGTGTGCATGATTGTTTTCAAGTGCGGTGGGAAACTGTGTGCTTGTGTGTGTTTGTGTATGAATAGCCCACAACACACACACACACACACACACACACACACTTTTACCTTTTTTTGTTACAATTTTAACTGTTAGACTGTTAGTAAATGATTTAAAAACATGCTTTTTTCAGACCATTCAATGACTTCCATTGACGCACTCTGTATACCGTTGATGCATGGTGTCCACTACAGTGGACAGATATAATATATGTTAATATAGCTTTAGAAAACATCTTTTGTGATCATGTTTTCTTCGTTTACTTTATTAACAGAATCCAAAAATGCTTAGAATCTTTTGAAAGGAAATGTGTGGAGTCCGTCCTACCTTAAGTTCTTTTAGGCCGTGAGGGAACGGTTCCTTCGTCGAATAGGGATTTGTCAGTCTGGGCAGATAAAGACAACAATTTCCTCCTCTATTTAATTTTTCTAGCCCCCCTAGTCTCTTAGGGCCTATCCACCTATGAAGGGAGATTCCCAGGACTGCTGGTGGCCTTGTACTGAGCCCAAAAGTAATTCTCCCACCTCCCCGCTCCCCCACTGCCCTGTACTCGCATTGCTTGTGCCATTATGATGCAACTTTTTGTTTTGAAGACAACAGGAAAAAAAGTGGTTTCACTAATAGACTGCCTAATAGATGTATCACTTACGCAGCACGACCATTTTAATTTAATTGTTCTGCACGTTCATCAATACGGTGAGAACCTTGCCCGCTCTAAACCTGAATATACTGATATGAATTGAAAAGTGTATCGTAATCATAATGATGGCAGCGCACACAAAAGCAGTGGCTGTTCCGCTGTTATCACGCTGTATGGTTACCACGCCTGAGCACAGCTATTCAAGCGGGCCAGAGAACAGTTCAGCGTACCGCAGTTGGGCACAGTACAGGCCAGTAACCAGGCTTTGGGGGTCAGACATGCTCTTAAACATAAGCTTCCGCTGTTTGGATCTAGTTTAGAACAACATGTGAGTCAGCAGGTGCTACACCTGACCAGGAACAGAACATTTTGCAGACATTCTCCACATTAGGTTTGTTTCTTTTATTATATGAACTGGAATGACGTATTTGCTTCAGCATCCTCTTCTTCCTCATTACTTTCTGAATGAACCAGGCAGGCCAAGCAGTGTAGAATGGATCCACATATACACCAAAGAGTGTATGTTTAACACCAGTGATTTTGCTATAATATTCTGGCAGAATAATTCGACTTCCAATTCAAATAATGATACAACTTTATTTTGCATTCTGTGTGTTTATTATATTGACTACAATAACAGGGTAATAGCTACCAACCCTGAACCTACCCATAAATCTAAACTTAACCAATGTAATCTTATAACCCAGCATGCAACCCAGTATGTTGTAAGTACAAGTAAGTACACATACTGTAAAATAAAGTGCAGCCCAAACAATTTATCCAGAATTACACATAAAGTATACTGAATTCCCAATGAAAGGACAAGAGTGATTGGTTGTTTAAAGGAAGACAGAAGCTGAATTTGCTTGCCCTTTCCGATTGTCCTTTTCCCTGACCCTGCAGTTGGAGCACAGGCAAAATCCAATCAAGGCCACAGCAGGACAGGTTTCAGCACTTATGTGGGCTGACCCCCAGTGAACTCAGGAGACCATAGAGATATTTAGGTATTTCCTTTGCAAGTGCAGACCGTTTTATAATCTTTGTTCACTAAGGTTCTGCACAACTGAAGTATGACATGCATCTTAGCATCCATTTCCATAGTAACTCCTGCATTCAGAGCTCTGTTTCTGTGTTTACCATTGGCCTCAGCGTTGCATGATCTAACTCCAAACCACATTTCTGGAACTGCAAATAGGCAACGTTTGGTTAAATCAATTCAGAGCTCAGAGAACACACTTTCTGGAATATCCATGTTTGCTAAATTATTACCAGGCTGTAATGCATCTCTAAGCTGTGTATTAATTGGCTTCACTGCATTGAGCCTTGAATTGCTTACATTTTAGATTCTGAATTAGATTCAGTCAGATTTACAGAAAATTGTGTCTGTCACTGCCTGTGCACAAACGTACTTTATGTTGCTTTGTTAAAGTCTATATTGCAACACTGTGTTGATAAAATGCATTACAGTGCATTTTCAATGCATGTTCTGTAGTTTTTTTTGTACTTAAGCATTCAGTGCACAGAAAAAAATGGCTCAGTGCAGAAACTTTTCTTGCAGCTATGCTACTGATAATCGGAACTGCTGTACCCACATGTAGAATGAATGCTGTGACTTATTAATTTACAAATGTGCCACTTACATGTTGTGTGACCTTAAAATGTTTGATTGTTTAGTTCTGATTGGGTTGTAGTCAGCAGAGAAAATTCAGTCAGTGCATGCTTACTTTATGTGACCTTATGCTTTATTGCACATAAAAGTTAACAACACTTGGTTTAAAGTACTGGACAAAATTGTAATGTGGATTTAACAACCAAACCTGAAAGATATCCATGAAAATGCAATATATACAAGTCATGTCCGTGTATAAACAAGTTTGTTCCTCTAAACAGTCTTTGGTGTGTCTGCCCAAACAATTAGGCAGAATAATTGTAAAATTTATTCGCCCAGTAAGTAGGATAAAAAGTAATAAAAAGGTCTGTTGTGGCCTTTTAGTTTCTTATAAATCCCTACTGTGATTGTAGAAAGCAAAGTACAATGACATCACAAAGATACTGATGCTGTTATCAGCCACTTGCTGCTATTAGAGGCAAACAGCAGATCAGATCATGTTCTTATGCTCATCCAGTATATTTTCTTCAAACACACGACCTCCAGAAATAATACTGCAGATATCTACACGTTTTACAGAACGAGAAATATAAACAGTACAGCTTCGCCATACGAAAGAGTGATGGGGAGGAATGAATGATCTCTTTCTAGTCCTCTGGTGCTGTATAGATCCTTAAAGTGTTTAGTGCAACTACATTTGATCTCTTTCTCATCAAACATTTTCTTTCCTGATGTGTAGGCGTAAGTTTTATATATCAAATATATTATATATTAAATTATAATACAGTATATAATAATGCAATGTCTTTATCACTGCTTAGAATACTATGAATACTATTCGTGCCTTATTCTTATTCCTTAAAAAGCCACATCGTCTCACAGAGGGATTTATTTCGAACATTCAACTGACATTATGAAGTGAGTTTGGAGTAAAAACATGTTATTAATTGTGGGATTTTCACATGCTTTCAGATGTAGCAGCATTTACTTCACAGAGCCGTAGTTCACTGCAATGTAAATGCATTCACTCCAGGTTGTTCAGTGCATTACACAGCTTTGTCACAGAGACTTTGGGAGTTGGTCATCTAAATAAAACAGGCAGCACACCAAATAACTAGACTAATGGGTAATGTGGGAGCAGATGTGAGGTACATTCATATTTCTGAAATACACCCCTATAATGCCCCACTTCTCTGGCCCGTTAGCAATAGTGAATTTATGTCTCCACAGAAGTAAGTCCTGTCTAGGGCTCTAGGCACAGTACAGTTTGTTCTGTTCGTTAATCTGGTTGTTTGCTGAGAACGTGATTAAATGTAGCTACAATAAATGCTTTAAGAATCCGTACACCAGCAGATGACTGTAATTGTGTTGCACAGAACTGAGGAAGAAGTGATGATGGCACGGTTTGATCTTTGCTGGAACTGTTGGTTGAGCTGTTTATCCATTTAGAGAGTTAGAGCAAAGTGTGATGAAAAACCAATGACATGAGATTAGCTTTTTTTAGCATCTCTATACACCTTATTCTTTAACACAGAAGTAAGCCTATGGGTGAGACTTCCTTTTGATTATCCGCTGTAGAGAAATTTTACAAAGAATTAAAGCTGCAAGCAGTGATGAAAGAGCCCTTGTCCAAATTTACCGCCGTCCAAATTTCTCTTTAGGAAAAAAAGAGAATGGTGGGAAGTATGCTTTTAAGATAGTAAATATAGGAAGAATATGTCAGTCATTAATGTAAATGTAAAACATGTAAACATGTTAAATGTAGAACAAGTTACATCCTTTTGCCAGCAGTTGGCACTATGATTGAAACTGAATATTAGCCTTAAGATATATTCAGGCCAGTACTCTTATCAAACATGAAGTTTGGGGCAGATCGGACATTGCATGTTTAATTTTGTGTAAAGCAAGTCATTTACTGTTGCCAGCAGGTGGCGCTATGATTGTAACAGAATATTGGCTGTTACATGTGTTCAGGTCAGTACTCTTATCGAACAAGTGAAGTTTAGGGCAGATTGTACACAGCATGCATGAGTTACAACAAATTCCTCTTTCATGGCATTAATAGCATGCATTAGCACTTAGTAAGTGCTGCTAGCATGTTTCTAGTATAGTCCATCACAGTGTTAAACGTCACTTCCAGTTGCCAGCAGGTGGTTCTATGACTATAACCGAATATGAGCATGTAGATATCTTTAGGCCAGGACTCTTATCAAACATGTGAAGTTTGGGGCAGATTGGACATTGTTTGCATGAATTACAACAACTTCCTGTTTCATGGCTTTAACAACATGC
>JAHKKF010470554.1:0-16644 GCA_019740295.1 Labeo calbasu | reverse complement strand
ATCACCATCAAGTACCGGTACCCTCTGCCCCTCGTTCCATCAGCTTTGGAACAGCTGCGATCCGCCCGGATTTTCACCAAACTGGACTTACGCTCTGCTTACAACCTGATCAGGATTCGAGCGGGGGACGAGTGGAAGACCGCGTTCTCGACCACCTCGGGGCACTACGAGTACCGGGTGATGCCCTTCGGACTGGCCAATAGTCCTTCCTGTTTCCAATCCTTTGTCAATGAGGTCTTTCGGGATATGCTCAATCGGTGGGTGATCGTCTACATAGATGACATATTGATCTATTCAGAGTCCCTCCCCGAACACGTCAACCATGTCAGACTGGTTCTACAACGCCTAATCAAGCATCAGCTTTACGCTAAGGAGGAGAAATGCGAATTCCACCGAGACACGATCTCCTTTCTGGGTTATATCATCAGTGCAGAGGGGGTCGCTATGGATGAGAAGAAAGTGAATGCGGTCTTGAGGTGGCCTCGCCCCAACACACTCAAAGAGCTCCAGCGCTTCCTGGGCTTCGCAAACTTCTACCGACGCTTTATACGCCACTTCAGCTCCGTCGCGGCTCCTCTCACGGCCATGGTCAGGAAGGGGGCTTCACGCCTAGCCTGGTCTCAACCAGCCCTCCAGGCCTTCGACGACCTGGGTCAAAGGTTCACCACCGCGCCCATTCTCCATCACCCTGACCCGGACCGACCTTTCATAGTGGAGGTGGATGCCTCCAGCACCGGCGTTGGGGCCGTGCTGTCCCAACGACACGGCGAGCCGGCCAAGATGTTCCCCTGCGCCTACTTCTCGCACAAACTCAGTCCTGCTGAGAGGAATTATGACGTTAGCAACCGGGAACTGCTGGCTATCAAGCTGGCGCTGGAGGAATGGCGGCACTGGCTTGAGGGAGCTAAACACCCCTTCACGGTTCTCACTGATCACAGAAACTTGGAATACTTACGATCGGCAAGGGTTCTCAACCATCGCCAGGCCAGGTGGTCATTGTTTTTCACTCGGTTCCAGTTCCAAGTTTCCTACCGTCCAGGCACCCAGAACACCAAGGCCGACGCATTGTCTTGCATTCACGAACCCGGTCAACCTGTCGCTTCCTCAGAACCTGTGCTCCCAGCCACCCTGATACTCGCCCCAGTGACATGGGATCTTATGACCGAGATTGCTGAGGCCCAGCTCCTGGACCCCACTCCCACGGAATGCCCTCCTAATCTCACCTACGTTCCTCTGTGCTTACGTCCCAGGGTCCTCAGCCAGGTTCATACAGCACCGAGCTCGGGGCACCCAGGCATCGAGGCCACCTTGCACCTCCTCCACAATCGATTCTGGTGGCCAACCCTCCGCCTCGACACCATCAAATTCGTGCAGAGCTGCGCCGTCTGCAATGCCACCAAAACACCGCGGCGCCTGCCTGCTGGACTACTTCAGCCTCTACCTACGCCCCAGCGCCCTTGGTCCCACATAGCCATAGACTTTGTTATGGACCTACCTCCCTCTAGCGGGTATACCACCATCCTGTCAGTGGTCGATCGCTTCTCCAAGGGCTGCCGGTTCATCCCACTCCCCAAACTTCCCACCGCCATGGAGACCGCAGAGCACCTCTGCAACTGGGTCTTTAGACTCTATGGGCTACCTGAGGACATTCTATCCGACCGAGGTCCCCAGTTCACCTCTCGTCTCTGGGCCAGCTTCTTCGGTCTCCTGGGAGTCAACGTCAAGTTGCGAAGTTTTGGCTAGAGTTCTCTAACAATCCTGAGCGTTTTCCCTTACATCTATTGTCTACCCGTTGCCGATCGGACTGTTTATTCTCTTACGATTCGTGCTGCCCGCCTGTATTGACCCTCTGCCTGGATTACCGTTGTTGTATTGGATTACCTGCTCTGTTCCCGATTGTTGTTGATTGACCTCCGCCTGTTTGACTTCGCCTTAATAAAGTTATCGTCGCACATGGATCCCCCGCCTACGTCTGAGTCTATGGCCGGCTTACAGTAACGTTACAAAACATAAAAACTCCATGTCACAAAGACATTTTACAATTCTGAGTCTTACATATAAATACATAAATATCGTAAATATCCTAACGTGACATGAACGCTGCAGAACATTTGAATAACAGGTTGGCCTGTACTGCTGACCTTCAACTTGTGAGTCGCCTCCGTCGCCGGCATCTTTTTCCTCGGTTCCAAATCCGATGTCCAACCCATGGTCACGTGTTGTGGCTAGAGGTCTGTGACTTAGAATTTCATTTAAAAATATCATAATACGGAAGAGTGGCAGTGTTAGATCCACTGGTCACGTTGTGCTCTTTGTTTTTAAAATATGCGGCCTTCAGGCTCTTCCAGCGAGCGCAAATTTGTTCAGACATTTTTGCTGTGACGTGCCTAAAATGTCCCCTTTACGGTGTTTTCGCCCGTTGATGTATTGCACGTAATGTCGACAACATAAACTCTGTCTCTTGAGCTCCCCAAAAATGCATCGTCTTCTTCCCCGCCATCGTTTCTATTCTGCACGCTTATTGCAGATGCATATCACGTCATTCACGTGACATCACGAGCACATGCGCGCTTTGGTCAGAGCGGCAATAATGCGATTAAGGTGTTTACATGGCTGTAAATCGGCGTACGCCAGCTATGTTAAAACAATTAATCTTGCTGCGATTATGAGCTTAATCACATTATTTAGATCGAAGTATTGCGTTTACATGAGGTAAAGTTTAATCGCAATATTGCCAAAATCTCATTATAATCGCATTAAGAGGGTGCGTGTAAACGCCCTCAATGATTAATATGGTGTTAAGATGCCTTTAGTGGTGATTAGTAGCATCAGTACAAGGTCTAGCTATCTAAAATTAACCTTTCATGGTGATTATAGCATAGTAAAAACCCATTTCTCTCCTTCGTTAGACAGTCCACCCAACCAGAAAGAGTCAGGTCTGATGGCATCTTCTGAAAGAACAATAAATGTAAGACTTCTTTTTGCTTGGTTACCTCAAAACTCAATTAGATTGAATCAGACATGCTGCTTCGGTAGCTTAGTTTCCTGTCTGCAAGCAGTTTGCTTAGGAAGAACTACTGTACAGAAACCCTGTCTATCACAGACTGACTGGGGAACCAGACAACAGCATTCAGTTTTGGACAGAGCCAGCAGTTAAAATACAGACTGCTAGATCCAGTGGAACCATGAAGCACAAAATAGTTGTTCAATAACACTGGCAAAAAATTCTGAGAACAAACTGAAAACCAATATGTTAAAAAAGCCCAAGACACTACACTGCTGGAAAACAGCTAATAATCATCACACATACAGTATGAGCCAGTCTGTATTACAGCGTCTTTCTTTCCCTGTTCTCTACAAACTGTATGTAGTTCACTGAACCATGTCATAAAATAAAATCTACAAAACCAAGAGACAAGCAGCTAACAGAAACCAAACAGAAACTGAGCTAATGTCTCAATGCAGACTGACCAGACAGGCCCGTTTGAGATCCATGAACGCACGTTCCAGCGCCTGGCACGCAAAGCACAGTCCATCCTTCAGAAAGAGACTCGGCACAGCCAGCAGACGTTCAAGAATTTCATATTTTATTGGAGTGGGTTAAAAGGTGTTTTATTGCGTATGTAATACAATCCTTTACAAACATAATGAAAGGTAAACTCTAATTTCCAAAGACTCCTTGAAAAGGAAAGGGAGAGCGACACATGCAATATTGATATTACAAGCACTATTTTTCCAGCGTAGAGAACAGCCATTCCTACTTCCATGTTTAAAAATAACGTGTGCCAGCAGTCTGCTTGTTATTCTTGGAAGCTGCGACACAGATTCGCTTATCAAAGCTTGCCTCGCACTGACATTTAGTCCTGTTGCTGTTGGCACTGTCTGGGTTTGGGTTCTAGCTTGAGATTGAGATTGAGCTCTAAACTCTACGTTTGCCTTGAGTCTACCTCAAATTCTAATACTTCATCTATTTATCATGCCTTTTGTGTGAATTCTGTTTCATTTCCACGATTGCTAACGTTTAACAGATCACTGGTCCCAACCTCATTACAATGCATGAAACACCTTGAAAGAATGACAAACAAGTGATTTAGCATCTCTTCATGCAGTAACCAGCATTAAATGTTGCGTAGTAATTCATCATGATTCATCAGTAGGGATTGTTTTACATCGAGACACTCCAGTGTCAGTGGAAGGTGTCGTTTTTGGGTTAATGCAAACCCAGGTAGGTTAATGCAAACTCAGATGCAGAGTTATTAACTCTTTCTCCGGCATTGATGAAATTTTTCGTCAATCTATGTTTTTACTGTTATACGGTAGGGGGCGCTATTACACATATTCTGAAATTGTACAGAATCTCTGGATCTAAAAACAAGCGAAGAAGCAGCGGAAATGAGGAAAAGAAGCATTGCTTACATATTGTGAAATTGTTAAAAAATGTTGGTGCTGGCTATCAGCTTCTTAAAAAATGCTGGTGGGGTAAGAGTTAATCAGACAAATTAATGAACCAAAACGTGGGGAAGATAAACATCCTTCAGCAGATAACCAAATGCACAGAATATCATAAAAATGAGAGCACACAAGTATAAAAATAACCCAGTAACAATATTCGGACAGATATTGTATGGAGTGCCACAAGGCTCTGTCGCAGGCCCGCTGTTGATATTCACGTTTCAACTTCTAACTGCTTATTCTTTTTTCATTGTTCTTATTAGTATTGATGTATTTACTTTTACAACCAGTGCCCATAAAATACACTTATTGTGTGCATGGATGATGGCACTGTGGTACCACACAGACATCAATCCTGCTGTCATCTCCAGCGCTCAGTTTTCTCATATACTGAATGTGTCCACTGTGAATACAGAAGAATTATAAAATGTTGACATCTTACACGTTGGCAAAAATGTAAATCTGCGTGGTGGTGGCGTGTTCCAGCCAAACTCTAAGCCAGTCAGCCACCACAGGAAATATTTTGGTTCCTTCTCCTGGACCTTTCCAATAGTAAAAAAGAGTTTGTTTATTTATTGGTGGTCACTGGGTAAGTAAGAGTCTGTCAGATGTTGAAATTAAAACTTGTGTAAGTCTGATTAAAAGTGGTTTAGAGGTCTGCCCGGAGCAGTCTGTTCCACACGCTTGGTTGTAAATCACAAGTAGGGAGATACCATGGTGGCATTCATCTCTGACCGTACCACACACCTTTCAATACCTAATCCTGTCAGAGAGAGTCACACTCACTTTTTCCAGTCACTTAAAATGAACCAGCGTAAAGGATGAAGCATGATTTAGATATTTACAGTGCCTTCTCTAAGAGAACCGCACTGAGATTAATTACATTACTTCATTAACTGCCTGGTAACTAGACACAATTTAATCAAGCTATGAGATGACAAATCACATACTGGATATGCAACAAAACAGTGAGAAAATGTACACTGAGGTTGGCCGACTGCATAAGGTGGTCTCGGTGGACTCCTTCAGTAAAGGAACAGTGGCACTCAGTGTGGTTAAGTGCTTATTTGCCAGACCAGACCACCGAGGGCAGGCCTGTGTGGTCTGACAGAAGAGATATGAATGTACAATTCTTGATGGACAGAGCGTCTGTGACGAACCTTTGGAAGATCAGTCTATTTAAGGGGTGCCCAAACTCGATCCTGGAGGGCCGGTGTCCTGCGAAGTTTAGCTCCACCTTACCTCAACACATCTGTTGGGAAATTTCTAGTATGCCTAGTAAGAGCTTGATTAGCTGGTTCAGGAGTTTAATTGGGGTTGGAGCTAAACTCTGCAGGACACCGGCCCTTCAGGACCGAGTTTGGGCACCCCTGGTCTATTCAGTCTGTTTTCTATGAAAAGAGACCTGTCTACAGACTGTCAGTTCTCAGATGTGAGTCAGTTCTGTATATCACTTGTTTGTTCTGAACTCCAAAACAGGACTGAACGGCTTTCTAATATATGTCCCTGGGCCACAAAACCAGTCATATGTGCAAATTTCTTGAAATGGAGATTTATACATCATCTGAAAGCTGAATAAATAAGCTTTTCATTGATGTTAGGAAATGACAATATTTGGCCGAGATACAACTATTTGAAAATCTGGAATGGAATGGTGCAAAAAATAAATAAATAAATAAATAAAAAATACTGAGAAAATTACCTTCAAAGTTGTCCAAATGAAGTTCGTAGCAATGCATATTACTAATTAAAAATTAGGTTTTGATATATTTACGGTAGGAAATTTACAAAATATCTTAATGGAACGTGATCTTTACTTAATATCCTAATGATTTTTGGCATAAAAGAAAAAAACTATAAATTTGACCCATCCAATGCGTTTTTGTTTTTGCAACATAATGTGGTCCAGGATCACATTTTTATTTCTTAAAGATTTATTTTTGGTGTTATTATGATCCAACCTACCTGGTCTCATGAGGAAAACATGGCTCTGGGAACTTTTTCATAAGATGCGAAATACGTACCAATAAGTACATATCACTGCAGTTTCCAAAAGAAATGAACACTAGAGGCAGTAAAACTGCATGTACTTGGAATCGTTTCTTTGTACACAGTTATGATTACCGCTCCATATGTTTCCCGATAAAAGAGCTGAAAAATGACAGATGGAAAAACAAGCTAAAACAGCATGCTTGCATTTTTACACCACATTTGCTTTTGTTCATGCTGTCGGTAAGCTTTAGGTATAGTGCACATGGTTTGTTATTTCAAAACGTCACAGAGCGTTAGAGTTATAGCGCTACTCAATGGACATTTTAAGTCAGAACTGTGGTGACACGTACAAAACCAACGTCACATAAAACGTATCGTATGTACGTTCATCTGTTCCAGGGAAAAAACTGAACACTCTTTTAGCACCACCCAGTGGACATTTCACATTGAATATGTCACGAAACGTACATGGCGGTATTTCACGTCTTACGAAAAAGTTCCCAGAGGTACGCTTTCGTCATGAGACCAATTTGGATACGGCAGTGGAGAGCAGACAGGAAGCAAGGTGGGAGAGAGGGAGAGGAAACGTCCTTGAGCTGGAATTCGAACTCGGGATGCCCGTAATACAATGGCGTTATATGTCGCCACACTTGCCCACTAGGCTAACAAACGACGCCTGTTTTTTTCTTTTTCAAAGGTTGCAAGTTTGACTATCACCAAATGGTGAACCATACACTAAAGCAGTGGTTCTCAACTCCAGTCCTCGAGGCCCACTGCTCTGCACATTTTGTATGTCTCCCTCATTTAACGCACCTGATTCTGATCATCAGCTCATTAAGAGAAACATCCATGAACTGAACTGAGTGTGTCAGATTCAGAAACATACAAAATGTGCAGAGCAGTGGGCCCGGAGGACTGGAGTTTCATTTACTGCACACCTCCTGCATAGACCCCGTTGTCAGATGTGCCTCTTAGCAAGCTTAAAATAACAAAGAATCTCTGATGCTAGAATGCAGGAATAATTTGGTAGTCAAAATAGTAAATCATGCTTCAACTCCAAGAAAGCACAACTGGAAAATGATTCATTTAAAGGAAAGCAGAACAATTAGGTCTTGTTTCAGTGTATCTATTATTTTAAATGGTGTATGTTTTTCACTTCATTTGCTCCAAGGGACCTTTGATCCATTAGTGCTTTGTATAATGGACAGCAGTCCAGAGCAATAGCAGCTAATGAATTCATTGCTTGACCCTGGAGGCTGAACGGGGGGTTTTCGTCCCGCACCCTGGAGATTAATTTTGCTTAACATATTCTGACAGGAAAAGCCTACTAGTAGCCAGTGCGGCTTTTACAGGGGTCACGTGTATTCTCAACTGAACACACCCAATCTCTCAGTGGCCCGCGCACACAGTAATCCTGTCAACACGTAAGTTACAAGAAGGCACGCCTCTACGTCCATAAATTGGTTAGATTTCATTTTTAAATCAATTACGGGAGTAGCTAAGTTGTGCAGTGTTTTGCAAAGGTGCTTGAAAACATCACATTGATTTTTTTTCAGCCAGTGGTGAGCGATAACGCAGTGAATACAACAAGTGATACGTCTGGCATAAAAGTGAAAAAAATGGACAAAACACTGAGCACACTTTAGATGACATACCAATAAGACTAGCACAGTTACAATAGTGCCATGCCTCATATCATTCCTGATGGAACTGTATAAAAGACGCAAAAAGGTGACTGTTTATCTTGGCCACGCGACTCACCACGGCCAATCAGACAACCAAGCATGGGTATATGGAGTTGGCGTTCATGCACACCATTTCCTTATTCCTCAACCCTGTGCTGGACTGCAGCCCAGAACCTGTTTGGAGCAAAATCAACTGCATGTTCAGTGCATGCAGACTCACCATTTAGGTTGGCAAAGAGCTGAATCCTTCTGACTGGAAATTCAGCACAGACGACATGTACACGATTAAGAAGATTGGCTGTTTCCATCTGTTCAGTGGGCGAAAAGGCTGCTCCAGTCTCGTGTTGTCTGTCCCAAAACTCGACACGTTTCATGGATAAAGGTCATAGTGGAAAACAGATTAAATCGCTTTCTGTAATTGTTATCCACACAGAATGAGTACAGTCAGCCTGGGGGAATAAGTGATCCGTTTGCACACATGGACATTTGGCCTCTTCATGATATCCTGTCGTTTCACTGTACTAAAACCCCCAACACATGAAAATACCCATTATTTAATTGATTAGACTGTTGTTGACATGACTCACACCCCTGAGTACCTTATTGCTTTTATAAAATGGTATACGTAATACAGATATTATAAACCACTCCTGTCCCTGGCATTTTATGACTACAATGTTAGGCACTAGTATAGAAACCCTTGAAAAACTGTGACAATGGACCACAAAACCAGTAATAAGGGTGCATTTTTTTTTAAATGTATGTATGGTTTGTTAGGATAGGACAATATTTGGCAGAGATACAACTATTTAAATACCTGGAATCTGAGGGTGCAATATATATATATATATATGCTGTCCAAATGAAATTCTTAGCAATGCATATTACTAATCTTAAAATTAAGTTTTGATACATTTATGGTAGGAATATCTTCATGGAACATGATCTTTACTTAATATCCTAATGATTTTTGCCATAAACGAAAAATCGATCATTTTGATCCATACAATATATTGTTGGCTATTGCTACAAATATACCCGTGCTACTTAAGACTGGTCTTGTGCTCCAGGATCACAGATGATTCATTAAACAAACCTGCATTACTCTGAATTCACTATATCCACAACCTAATTCTGTTTTTGTAATTGAAGAGAGTAGTTTAATTGCGTCTTCGACGGCACAAACATGTGAGTAAACATTACAACTTGCGTCATTTCTTGAGAACAATATTCCTGTTGAGCCTGAGGCACAGAATAAAAAAACATTCATCATTTCAAATAAACAAACTACAGGCCATTATAGTGGCTGCCTGAATTTCTTGCAATAATTAGGCCATTGGCAGACACAGTTATAATGGGAAAAAACTAGGTGTTAAGAGGCCTTCGGGCTATGAGCGGTGACCTGCAGAGGTGGTGGTTCGCTGGCGCTGATAAACATGTAAACGGCAAACACAACCCCAGACTCGCTACCTTTAAGAGGGATTTACACCAGCAGATTTCCAGGGCCACCAGCAGCACTGACAGTTTAATGCATTTGAAATGTTGACTGCTTTGGGAAAGACCGCTGCTTGTTATTGTTTGCATGCATTAATTCTTTAATCAGCTCGCAGCATTGTGCGGACTGTTATGTTTAATAGCGTGTTAATGTCAGCCCGTCAGACCTGAGGTGTGTGGGTTCAGCCCAGTGCTGAGAAAGCCTGTGTGAAGCACATTAGCCAGCACTGGAAAACACTGACATCACCAGCACCAGCGCTAGCTGCCGTAACACACACACACACACAGCTCTGGAGGGACAGGGTTTCTTCCTCTCCGTGTGGCCACACGGCACAGGACAAGGTGTCATTTCATGCGGTTTCCACACGCCACCACAGAGCACTTGGGGTTTGCGTGTCTGGAAATCAGGCTACGAGGTGGCAACACAACACCTCCCTCATTCACAGGTCAAAAGTGAAGTATTTACGCCTTTGACATTTAAAGTCATTTGTTGTGGAAAAATCCTCTAAGCATCAATTGCCTAGACAAGTTGACAGGTACATCAGCTTGACATAGTTACCACTAGTAAGCTACTACTAAATATATTGTAAAGACTTTAATTTGTTGTAAAGTTGCTTTGCAACAATATGTATTGTGAAAGGCGAGATACAAATAAATATGAATTGAATTGAATTGAAAAATCAGATTACTCCTTTAATAAAGATGCATTCATAACTTTGGTTCCACTTTATATTGGGTGGTCTTCACTACTACGTACTTACATCAAAAAATATGTATAATGTGAGTTTATATTGCATTGCAAAACATGCTGCTGCTATGGAGGCTATGTAAGGTTAGTGTGGGTTAAGGTGTAAGGGATGGGTCAAAAGTGTAATTATAGATGTAATTACAAATGTAAAAACATGTATGTACACAATAAGTTCATTGTACCAAATGATAATTTAAATGTAAGTAAAGCTGCGTCTGGCGTTCACTGCCCCTATCCTCTCTCCTACGTCTCCGCTCCCATCCAGCCCTCCAGAGCCTGCTCCTCCTAAACTCTTCATGGCCTGTGGACCTTTAAATTTCCCACAGAAAATTTTGGGGGAAATAGCGGCCATAGTGGCCATAGAGGCTAAGGCCACAGAGGCCGTTCAGCCATGGCCTCCTGGACTGCCTGATCCGCCATGGCCTCATGAACTGTCTGTTCCACCATGGCCCCCTGAGCTCCCTGATCCACCCTGGAGGCCTTCCTTATCTCCACATTGTTCCTGCCCTGCACCAGCCTCCAGGGTGCCCACCCCCCCTCCCTGGTAGAACTGTTACGCTGCTTCCGGGAGGGTTTGGATGGGGGTGGGGGGGTTGATCTGTCACATCTATGTTCCTGTTTAGTTCCTGTTTTTCCTTATTTGGTTTGTTTCCTGTCCTCGTTTAGTCAATATTAGCTGCCCTGTATCACCTGTGTCTAATTGGTTCATTGTAATCACCTGTCTATATAAGTTGTATTCAGTTCAGTATTGTTCGTCCGATCTTATGGTTATGTTCGTGTGCGCCTTCCTGCCCTTCATGTATGGATTTACCGGCTGTGGATATTATTAAAAGACTTGTCATTACATTTCGTCTTCGTGCACCTCCTTCCACACACATCTGTGACAATAGCATGTAAGGCCACCTAATATAAAGTGGGATCTTTTTTTTTTTTCTCTTCAGAGGATAGGTTTGTTGTGAAACAGGTTGAATCTCATGAGTTCCATCAAGATCCAAGTCACATTTTAAAACAAATCTAAAAGAAAAAAGGAAATTCAGGAATGAATAAATAAGATAAAATATTTCTAGCTTTTTTCTCAGGATTTTCATTACTAAAAATCTAATTCACTTTTATGAGTCAGAAAACTCAACATGGCGAAAACTGATGGGTACTTGACATGCAATGTGCCAATCATGTCTAAGATCGAATCTAAGATTGAAGTTGCTTGCTGGTAAACCAGACCACTGGAAAAACTGACCAAAAACACTGATGACTGTACAGATATCTGTGCAATCAAATGCTCTCTTGAATGAGAATGTAAATTACCCATACAGCTCTAAACTAAGTGGTAGTTTGGGTTAAATGACTTATTAAAGCTCATTATAGTTGTTACAAGACAGTTGCAATGCTCATTTTTACGTGCTAAATTAGATATTAGCCCAAGATTTAAGTGAAATATACTAGCTACTAATATGATTGTGCTTTGTTAGCTTTGGAATGTTTTTAATGTCTGCATGTGCATTAGTTCAGTACAGGGTCGACTGGGCTTGTGGCAAAAATGCCACCAAAATGAACAAAAAAGACCAATAAATTCAAAAGAAAGGGGCAAAAAATGCCCCTGCAAAATTAAATCGTATATACCAGCTGTCACGATTAAAATGAAATGTGAAAATAATTGAAAAGTGTCAGTTTGCGTCATTGCATTATTTAGATTCACTCACACCGCATCAGTTTGCTTTTACACACTGCTTTGTGCAGCGCTAAGCTTTATAACCAACCAAATGCATTTCTGATGAATTTAGGAATAAACTGGCCAATCAGATGCGCTTAGATTAGTCAGCGCTGAAAACGCCATAGCTGTGATAAGTTTGAACACTCACAAATTCCCTCATCATAAACAACACAGTGCAGATACGACATCAATAAAAGAATAATTTCGTAGTTTCAGTGATTATAACGGGAGCTTTTGTATAACCTGTGCTAGACTTGGATAACATCATGGACTGACCTGTCTGTGAAGCCAGAATGTGACCCGCTCAAAATGCAGACACAAAACTAAAATGTTTATATTGTTTTCTATATCGTTATTAATAATCATTATGACGATATAAGGAGCAATAATTGACAATAATGTTTATTCATAATATTGCAGCCCTATGAGCTCCTGTTTTTTACATGTATAATTTAGATACAATTTTAAACAGTCTAACGTTATTGACAACAGTTTAAAGCACTGATTAGAGTAATTGGGTAGGTGTAATTAAAAATCAATTCAAGGGGGCCAATATTGATAAATGCTGACCCTGGTCCAGTATTTTTGATTTTTTTTTTTACTGTAATCATTGCACAGTTTTCAGATGTACTGTGTGTCACCATTAGTGCAGTCTACATGAAAGCACAAATTACAAATCAGTGTTATTGTTGCCCTGCCGACCACTGAGGAACATTGTTCCCCTCACTTCTAAAATGTAGAAATATCGCATCCCTGCAGTGAATGCACTGCAAAAAATGATTTGACTTCTGATTTTGTCTTGTTTCCCATTGCAAATATCTAAACATTCACAAATCAAGATACATTTACTTGAGAAGCAAAATGACTCCGTTTTGGTTTACACAAATGACTACACTTTTGCAGTGTAATAACTTCCATTTCAAATGTCTGTTTCTCAACAAAAGCTATTACCTTCAGAAGACTTGTGATATAGTGCACAAGTAATTTTTTTGGCAGTTTATGTCTTTTTGAAACTCAGCAGCTCTTGGTCACAGAGCAGTGTGAACATTCTTCCATAACTCTCTTTATCTTCTAAAGAAGAGGAATCTTATGGGTTTGAATGATGTTAGAGTGAGTACATGATTCGTTTTTGGCAGCTCTTTGCCTTTAACTTTTAACCGACACTGTGTGTGAATTTGGAGATGACATTTCTGCTTTCTTTCCCTGGAATCACACTACTGCAAAACGATATGATTTTGTTTGTGTTTGGGTGACTCGATTTCTAAACCCTCCTTCAGGCTGTCATTCTGTGTTTGGGTTTTAGCAGAGCTTCCCAAAATGTCATTCCACACAGCCTGTCTCCTCACTTCGCCCAGCCTGACGTGAGGCCTCGTGCTGCGCTGACAATATTAATTAAGGGCTAATTAGAGCAAAGAAAACAGAGGTTCATATTCTTATTTTGACTAAAAAGTAAGCTCATTAATCTGGGAAAGGGGCACAGGGAGGAAGCGCAAACTGTAATGAAATAGCACAGCTCCTCACAGTCCACGCTGCTGTTCTGGAGGAAGCCGTCGGTGACAGGAGACACATTCCTCCACTCCAGTTTGTGTGTTTTGGAGCCCGTCGGGTCTCGGCCATTGTTAGAGCGTGACCGGGCCACCGGAGTAGGACTTAATTATACAAACATCCAACCGCACGATGTGATTGACATGTAGAATTCTCCTAAATGCCCGATTCAAAGGCGTGGAGCGGTAATTTGTTATGACAGGACTCACTCCGGGGTGTATCAACATGGTGGCTATTTCTTATTTCGCATGGAGGTCAAATATCTGCCTGTAAGGAAGCAAAAACCTGCTCCGTTTGGTTTCACACTCCAGAATTATGCAAATAAACCATGGCAAGAAGTCATTAGAAAGTGACTCAAACTGAGCTCTTTCGCATAACTGTATTCTCATAGTACACCTGTAATAGTATTTCCAGAGGTTTTATTCCAGATGGAACCCAAATAGTCAATGCACCTATATATATAACGAGGCTTATAGCTTTAATAAAATGTGTGTATCACTATATTACCATCGGTTTTATAGGAATATATTCAGGAAGGAAATCACAGCAGCGTATTTTCACTCCTGTTGACACACAGCTCCTGAGCCACTTGACAATTACTGTCTTTTCTTCAACTTGATATAGTTATCTCAAAGTAACTTATTCTGTATTCATTCAGAAACACCATGACTGTGGATGATGCTCAGTATTGTGCATTTTGGTGAGTATGGGCAGTCAGGTGATGGTGTCTTTGCTGGCTCAGCCGTAGGGCAGCACTGGATGCAAAGAGGGTGAAGGAGCAAGATGTTCAGAAGGATCTGGAGAGCATTCTGGGGATGCAGAATTCCCATTAAAAAAACTACCTGAAGTGGCCTTGCCCTTTTCGAAGACTTATCTTCACAACATTGCATCAACTACAGATCGACTTATATTGTGTAAATGGCTTTTCTGGATTTTGTCATCTCGCTGGAGGATCCGTTGCGAATCTCAGTTACTGAACATTTTACCTCAGGGCCAATATGTCAGCTTAAATAATTGACAGTCTTACCTGAAAATCAAGTAACCTCAGCAATCGTCCCCTAGGCAGCTGATTTCTGTATGTTGTTTTTAGAGAATCTGTGGTTTGTGGCATATAATTCAGGACATTTCTTCATGTAATTTGTGAGATTTTTTCCAGGCATTACAGAACTAACTGAGCAAACCGATCTGAAACTAGTGGCACAAGAGCTCAAAGCAATGCTAGGGGCCCATTTTCCCCTATGAAGAAGATAAAGAGCCCAAGGGTGGAAGTGCTTGGTCTTACAGAAACATACAAACGCCAGGGTGCTGAAAACAGTCTGAAGTTTGCCAGGGTCTTTCTCTGAGTGCAATCGCTGTTATCTAGCAACAGACCACGGCGAAACAGTACAGGAAACCTCTGATTGTTGATTTCTGGTACATGCACTGATGGAACGATGGCTTCAAAAGGCACTATGAAAGAAAAACAGCTCTGTGTGTCTCTTCTTCATCTCAGGAGGCCGGAAGGTACGTGGGTGTCCATTGACTGGACAAAATGCCTCTATTTGTTGTCGTGCTTTATTTTGATCTCTCTTTATCTTTTCGTTTTTGGATTCTTTGGCTGAATGAGTGTCATTGTGGCTGAATGGCGTCCTTTGAGATGCTGTTCGGGACGCAGACACACTCTGTCAGTTTAAATCTAGATTAAAGACCCATCTCTTTAACCCGGTCTACACATCAACATATTTCTATAATCCAAATCCGTTAAAGGATTGTTAGGCTGCATTAATTAGGTCAACCGGAACCGGAAACACTTCTCATAACATCTGATGTACTCTGTGCATCGTAAGAAGAATGGCATCTACACTAATATTAGTCTGTTTCTTTCTTATTCCGAGGTCACCTTAACCACCAGATCCAGTCCGTATCCAGATCAGATGGTCACTGCAGTCCCCCGGATCCAGTCCGTACCCAGCCCAGAAGGTGGATCAGCACCTAGAGACGACCTCTACAGCCCTGAATGTCAGCAGAGAACACATCGACTAGATGAGCCCCAGAGACGGATCCCCAGTAAAGACCTCGTCACCTAGACGGCCGTCGGCACAAGACCATGGGAACCAGATGAGTCCTCTGCAATCTGACTTTGCTGCAACATGGAACTTTTGCATTATTGACACGCTATTGTCCTATTTAATACTGTAAGGTTGCTTTGACACAACCTGTCTTTAAAAAGGGCTGTATAAATAAACATGATTGATTGATCGACAAATACAAAGGTAATGACTTTTCCCTCAATAATTTTCTAATTTGCTGCTTAATAACAGTTAGTAAGGTAGTTGTTAAGTTTAGATATTGGGTAGGATTCGGGATGTAGAATAAGGTCATGTAGAATAAGGCAATAATATGTGATTAATTAGTACTAATAAATGACTAATATTCTAGTAATATGCATGCTAATAAGCAACTAGTTAAAAGACAGACTATAAAATAAAGTGTTACGAATACAAATTATGTAATAATACTAAGGGCAAATCTTATATTCCCACTGAATACTGTCTGGATTTTATCTAAATTGATTCAGTTTTATTTTTTATAACAGCTTTCACAATACACACTGCTTTAAAGCGGTTTTTAAAAAATGAACAGATAGCTGTCTCCAGGTATTTGTCACACCCCTGTGGACTGTTTTGTTGGTTTTTTTCCCTCGTCTGTCCTTATTTGGTCTTTCCTGTTACGTTTCTTGTTATGACGTCATTGTTTAATCACTTACACCTATCCTGTTCTCATTAGCCTCGTTATATAAGTTTGATTCAGTTCTTCGTTTCTTGTCGGGTCTTAATGTCGCTTAAAGGAACCGTATGTAAGAAATTTATTTCAGTTAATCATAAAATGGCCCTGACGTGTCACTAGACATTAAGAAATCATGTTCATTTCAAATACTTCTATCACTGACAACAGTGGTCCGGCCAGGATATTGTCATTTAAAAGTGAAAGTTGCAGCCCTCAACTGATGTTGATGTTGTCATGTTGTGTTTTGGTCT
>JAHKKF010470535.1:0-16792 GCA_019740295.1 Labeo calbasu | reverse complement strand
TGGAGAAGAGCAGAGTAAACTTTATAGTTACCTACACCATGTGTATATGATATCAATAAAACATGTCGTCAGATTACATTTGTAAGGATTATTATTGCCGCTGCCATAGACATCGACGTGTACTTTGCTAACTAGAAATGCATCGTTTTACTAGGACGTATGTGTATGTAAATGTCTGAAACCTAAAATAAGCATTATATGGTTGAAAACACGGAATAGTTGCGATAATATGACAAGCACTCAGCGCGTCCGATCTGGCTCAGCACCAGCCAAAGCAGATTTGAATTCAGCAGTTGATCACGTGACATGCTGAACGTTCGAATCACACCGGTGTGATCGTATGCTCCAGGGACCAGCCAAGAATGATCACACTGGTGTGATCGTACGCGTGAAAGGGTTAATTTCTGACAGGAAATTAATGAAAACTATGAATACTAATTATGAAAGCTATGAAGGATAAAAGTGTTCAATGGCAAAACAAATTCAGCAAACATTTTCACAAAAAAAAACTTTCAGTAGACAAAATGTTTTTAAATTGCATGTGATCTAGGACCTTTACAGTGCATGCTGTTAAAAAGACTGAATGTCTATTTTTCGCAGCTTTGCTTTCATATGCATAAAAGTAAACTACCTTTGTCTGTGACTGCAGATAAACACACTGACTAAACTGAGGAGGAGTTCATTTGCAAAAACTCATGCTGTTTGTTAACCACAAAGAAGAGCTGCGCAGAAGTTGGACTTTTTAACATGCACACAAAAAAATGAAAACCTATTAATAAGAAAGTCAAAAAATCTCTTTAGTACATACATTGAAAGCTGCTCCTGTGATTTCCAGATGTACATGAAATCTTTATAATACGTAAGCAGACAATTGTAAAAAAAAAAAAAAAAAACAATTCAAAGAAGGAATTTTATCTTCGTAACTGCTAGCGGATGTATTGTATGGTTCAAGATTAAGGATTATTCATTGCATAATGTTTCTTGAAACTAGTTCAGCTCTGGGAAACCTCATTACCCCATGGTTTACATGCAACTCACTGCTAGTTTGAAACAAGAGCTGTAAAAACAAGATCTCCATTCAAAACTGGAACATTTCATCACAGACAAGATCATTAATATTATCTAGCACACCACACCTCTGTTGAAAAAAAATCAGCATATGCTGGTTAGGTAGGTTTTGGTGCTGGTATGCTGGTTTTAGCTGGTTTATGCTGGTCCTTTGCTGGTTTTCACTCTTAAAAATAGAGGTGCTTACTCATCACTTCTTCACAGTGATGCCATAGAAGAACCATTTTTGTTTCCACAACGAACCATTCAGTCAAAGGTTCTTTAAAGAACCATCTGTTTCTTACCTTTTTATAATCTGAAGAACCTTCTTTTGCCACAAAGAACCTTTTGTGAAACAGAATGTTGAAGGTAATTTATGGAACCATTAAGACAAAAATGGTTCTTCAATGGCATCGTGAATCACCTTTATTTTTAAGAGTGTATGCTGGTCCTTAGCTGGTCATGTGCTGGTCCAAGACCAGCTTAAGCCAGCTAAGGACCAGCAAAGAGCTAGCATAAACCAGCAAAAAGACCGGCTTGAACCAATATACCAGCACCAAAACCTACCTAACCAGTATATGCTGATTTTGTACAACAGGGACAGTATCTAAGAAACAAAAAAGCAAAAAATATTGTCATGATATCACAGTTCAACTTCTTGTGGCAAACAGTCACAGTGTCTGCTATTTTTTATTACCATTTTACATTCAACCAATAAGAATTTTAATTATATTTTAATATAGAACATTAATATTAGATGCAGTGACAAATCATCTCAGATCTGATCATGACTCTGAACTCCTAGTAGTTTTTATTGAACTGAATGTTTGTGAAAGAAACATTTAAATAAAAAGCAAAATTAACTTTGTTTCAAATTTGATTACATTTTTTCTTTCTCTTCAGTATCTCTCTTCTAAATATTAAATATGTAGATATATTCACTTATGTTTTTTTACTATCTTAAACATTTTAAAATAATATACCACTGAAGTCATTGAAAGTATGAAATTCTACAAACGGAATTACAGCAATGTTGAA
Organism: Labeo calbasu; assembly: GCA_019740295.1. NCBI lineage: Eukaryota > Metazoa > Chordata > Actinopteri > Cypriniformes > Cyprinidae > Labeo > Labeo calbasu. The sequence goes on along the minus strand of JAHKKF010470535.1, from coordinate 14,707 downwards.
CTTTAATACACATTTGTAATATCCAAAGTATATTTATCAAACATACTACATTTTAAACTACTTCTTATTCACAGTTTTCATTGGCTGTAAAAGAGAATAGATGGTCTGGTCCTGGCAAGGCCTGCTTTCTCATGGAGTGGATGGGATAATCAATTTCAGTGTACTGAAAGATTAAAATATTAGCAATGAATGCCCATATTTGTAAGACAAACTGTACAGTCAGCCGATCATTGTCAGAAAATAAGTCCCTGATATGAAATACTCTTGTATAGTGCTGAAGGGTTTGTTTTGAAATAATCACAATCATAATAATCACTATTTTGCAGTAGTCACTGCACTGCTTTTTAGCAAATCAATAAAGCAACATGAAATAGCATCAGAAATCTGACAAATTGCTTATGATTATCTGAGTAGGACTGCACAGACTTATATAAGATATATAAAAACTAGTGCAACCCACAACAATCGAAAATACATTTAGCAGTCATTATACTGTATATAATTATTTGTGTGCACAGTGCACAACTAACCAATCAGACAACATACTATGTGCTAATAATATGTTATCATAGTTCAGATCATGCATCATGAATATACAATTTAAAAAAGCTACTTTTAAAATTAAGCTAATGTTAATTACTGTCAGGCATTCACCACAGTCACCTACTCCAGCCGTGTCACCTGAAGCAAGCCACACTCGCTCTCAGTCACCAGAGTTCTAATAGTTATCACCTGGTTTCAGTTAGCTCCACCCTTTATAAGACTCACGCCACCATTGCTTCATTGTCTGATCTACCGTTCACACCCGTATGATAGTGCCAGACCTCTCCTCGCTTCTTTGGATCCATAGACCGGCTGCTTACCTGGATAACCCTAACTATTCACACAACAAACTCTCTTCATCCACTTCCTTTCACAAAGACATTCAGATAAGCTTTTACATTTGTAGTGGACAGCACATTCCAAGGCCCAGTTTATTGGTGGGCCCTTTCCTGACCATAGTAGTGGACAGAGGTTTGCTACATTTTGATTGGATCTTGGTGAACTAACATAAGCAAACTGTCCAACGCCATCAGATAAAGATGCCAGGACAACAGCCAGACATCTCTTAGAGCGCAAGAAGGAGACCTTTGGTACAAAGAAGGAAGGACAGAACTTCCTATTGGTCAAAATGCAGTTTGTCTTATGTCTTATGTACTCATAACCACACATTAATTGACACATGATCCAAGAATCATAACGTCAGCTGTGACATGAGTACCCATCACTACCGTATTTCACCTCCCTAGGTTGAGGAAAGTTAAATTCACTACTTTAATTGGTGTCCCTAGGTTGGCGAAAGTGAAATTTATTACACATTGCTCTATTTGACTATTCTCACCATTTGCTCCAATTGTTCAATAAAACACTGTTTGTTTGCACTCTACTACAGTCTCTGGTCTGCTCACGTGTTATCGTGACAGAAGACCAGACCAACACCAAAACACCGGGGTTTCACCCGACCCCATTATGGAATTAGTGAATGCCTTTAAGGCAGCTCTACAACCTACCCCAAAGCCGCCGTCTGTCTCAGGAAGTCCTATGGCCTTGCTGACAACATTCTCCGGGGAAGTGGCTGAGTGTAGTGTTTTTTTACTCCAAGTAAGTCTATATATCCAGTTGCAACCATCGCAGTTCACCACCGAAGATGTCAAGGTCGCATTTCTCATCTCACTCCTCTCCGGTAAGGCCCTACAATGGGCAAAAGCTATTTGGAACAATAATAATTAAATAATCCATTAGTTTGAATGATTTTCTGGTCATTTCTCTGAAGTTTTCAGTACGGCTACAGGTACAATTTCCACCTCCGATCAACTCTTCCGTCTCCGACAAGACACTTCTTCGGTAACGGAGTACACCATTCAATTCCGCATGCTGGCAGCAGCTAGTAGTTGGAATGAGATGGCACTCCTCAGCGCATACTGACAGACTGTATCCGGAGATGGCTTTGTATGACGACTCCATCGGACTCGAGTCATTTCTACAACATACCACCAGGGTTTCCCAACGACTAGCCGCTTGCCAGCCACCTGTAACTGCTCCTCAGTCCGCCACCGTGGCTGCCTGTTCTCCAGTACCAGAACCCATGCAAGTTGACACCACTCGTCTCTCACACATTGAAAGGAATCGTAGAATGTCATCAGGACTGTGTTTGTATTGTGGACATCCGGACCATTTCATTCGCAACTGCCCCACCAGATCTCCATGCCCCGTGGTGAGTACCATTCAATCTAGAGTTGAAATAACCTCCCTTACGCAACTTCCAGTGACTCTCCACATTTCTGAAACTTCTGTGTCTGTTTCTGCTTTGGTTGATTCAGGTTCCTCCGACAACTTCATATCACAAGAATGTTTAGATTCACTCCAACTCACTTGTCAACGTCACAGTCATACACTCTTCGTCAAGACAATACAGGGAAAACCACTGGGGCGTGGTAAAGTGTGATACTCCTAACCATCGATCATACAAATTGGTTTATTTCACAAGGAGGAATTACAGCTTCTGGTAGTGGAGCAGTCCACCGTCAGCATCATCCTGAGACACCCATGGCTAAATCAGCACAATCCATAGCTCCACTGGGACCCCTGTGATGTCATTCGTTGGAGTGACCAATGTTACGACCAATGTCTCCAAGACTTACCACTTCTGAACACTCCGTCTGTACCACTAGCGTCCACCCATGTTGAAAGTCCCAAACCTGAATTTTCCCCCGAGATCCCAGAAGAGTATGTGGCATTCCAGGATGTATTCAGCAAGCACCCGTCTGCCCGAACTATTCACCCAACGAACTCTCTTCATCCACTTCCATTCACAAAGACATTCAGATAAGCTTGCTCATTGCTCTTTGACTATTCTCATCATTTGCTCCAACTGTTCAATGAAACCCTGTTTGTTTGCACTCTACTACAGTCTCTGGTCTGCTCACTTTATCATGACAATTACATAATTTTTCTTGCCTGTGTATCTTATTATTGTATATAGTATTGTGCTGCCGTGGTGGTTTGAGCGTCGTTTGAAGTATTTTTTAATTTTTTAGTTGCATGAAGGTAGCGCGTCACCAAAACTGAAACGGCATAAAATGAAACATCTCTGGATCACAACAACTTTTGGCAGTTTTATTTTATATTTTATGATATTGTTATATTTTAAAGTTTGGATTTATAGAGTTCGTCTCCTTTTATAGAAAGTTCAAAAAGACGAGACGGAGAAAGAGGGAAAAAAAAAAAGAGAGACAAACCTAATAAAGTGATGATCAGAAGCACACTGAGCATGGCAGATGAGATGATGATGATGATCAGATTTCCCCATGATCTGAAGACTTCTGGAGTCTGACTCTCCTGGGCAGAGTCTGTAAAATGGGAAGATTTTAAATATGGTCAGTCTTTTTAATTTAATTCCAAACTTAAACAAAACAAATTAATATTAATGATGTTAAGCTTATTTAACAGATATATTTAATATGGAGCACAAATCCATCTTACATATTTAAAATGTCTGAAGTTAAACAATAACTCACCGCTAATGTAGATTTTGGTGCCGTTGCTGAATTTTTGTGGTTCACTAGTTTTGACACAATAATAAACTCCTAATTCATCAGTGCTGATATTTCTGATGAACAGACGACTGTTAGTTTTCACTGAGTATTTGTCTTTGAAGATGCTGTTTTCATATTGTGCTTTCTCATATATGCTATCAAAAGTGCGTAAGATCAACACTGGAGGATCTGGTGATTTCTGTTTGAACCAGTAAATCTCCTCTATATCAAGATCACAGCTTATATTCACATCAGCTCCTAAAGTTACTGCTATATTTGTTAGACTCTCTGTGGCTTGAGACCACATCAACAGATCTATGACAGAAATAAAAACACATTAAATAATCTTAACAAATAATCTTAATCAAATGTGATGTGATAAACTCACACATCTGAAGCTGTATGATCTTCATTGTCTGATTCAGATGAATATCTTCTATACCATGTTCTATACTGTATTATTCAAGCATCTCTTACTGTGAGCGGAAACATGACTGAGCTTCAGATGAAACTTCGACCACACAGACCAGAGGGGAAGTCAGAGATGAACACATGCTCACACAGCACTTCTATTTATTCATCCCTTTTTCCAGTTAAATTTACATCATATGGGGGTAAGCTGTAGTCAGATGTACTTTAGAAAAAATACTTAAAAATCATCAAAATATCTTTTTTTTTGTTGTTGTTTAAATTTATGAACAGGACAACCAAATACTGAACAGAAAAAATGACCAGAAAATGGGTTGAACAACAATAAAGGGTTATTACACATGTATCAATCTATACCTCTATTTGTGTTTTTCCTCAAACCCTTGGGCAGATTGCCATGTTGTTCTTTAGAGTGACAAATTTACTGATGTTGAACACTACATTTAAACTACAAGACACCAACTCCAACTGTAAAACACCAACTTATTTTTGAATTGAAAGATATTGGAGTGGTTTTAAGGAATTTGGACTTATATAATTTAGACAAAATCACAATATCACTGACTGAATATTTAAATCAGGGGTTGTGAGAAAATCTGTATTGCAGTTTGGGCGTCCCACCAGCAGGTGCTGTCAAAGGACATGCTGAAAATGTGTAATTACAGTTGAGCATAAAATTATGCACCTTACAAGTACTGTTACTACTAATATACTTGGCAGTTGGCACACATTTTTACAAAAAAAATAAATAAAATAAAATAAAATAAAAATAAATAAATAAATAATAATAAAATAATAATAATAAATAAATAAATTGTACACATATCTATCTATCTATCTATCTATCTATCTATCTATATATCCATCTATATATAGTTGTTGCAATCTTTCATGCCTCGCCTCTGAAACAACTTTAAATTACGTGTCCCACTCAACATCATGCTTTAATTCTGTAACACCCATTTTTATGCAGTCCTACCAAAACTCCACATGGAATGCCATTTTGAATGTGAATATTATTGTATGTTGACAATAATGCAAGTGATAGAAATGCAACTCCACAAATACAGATCTAAACTGAGGACACCACAGCATTTTTTTTCTTCTAAATACATCACTTTATTTTTAATGTTGTAGCAGATTTTCACAAAAATTAACACTATTTGAAGATAAAATAACATGGTAAAATAGGTAAAATAACATGCGTGTTCAAAAATACTAGTGGTAGGCAATATGACCAAATTACTTAATGATATAAGATACTTCATGATACTTCAAGATGAGTAAGTAGTAAATAGTTATTTGACAGTAGCACTTAAATAAAAGTAGAAATTAAATAATCAAATGTAAACAAAACACTGCATCACCTTTGTTGTGTTTTTTGAATCTCTGTGTGTGTGTGCAGGTACAGAGAGTGTATTTTTCTTCAGCGCTGTAATGTTTCAAAAACCGCGCCAACATTTTATCTACCTCTGCGATTAATTGCTATGTTCCTATAATTTAACTACATTGTATTGCAATTGTAAATCTATCAAAGCACTTGATACATAGACAAAATATCTAAACCAAACAAATGTAACAGCAAATAGAAATACAATATAAAATATAGATGGAAGTAGTGGTTAAAGGGCCAAGCACACTAACAGCAAAAACAATGAATAAATTGACATGATGAAACTGATATGACACAGTCCCAGTGGATTCGACGTTTCAAGTCTGGTAAAAATACATGAGCAGATGACTCCTGTGAAAATGTATCAACAACATCAAAAGTTTTGGTAGACACTACTGTGGTGTTGGTACAGTATTGGACATGAAAAAGTGATAGAGAGTCATCCCTAGTTAAAGGAGTAGTTCGAAACTGAACAAAACATAAAAATTTACAGATAATTTACTTACCCCCTTGTCATCCAAGATGTTCATGTCTTTCTTTCTTCAATCATAAAAAAATTAAGTTTTTTGAGGAAAACATTATAGTACTTTTTCTCCATATAGTGGACTTCTATGGTGGCTACGAGTTTGAACTTCCAAAAATGTAGTTTAAATGCAGCTTCAAAGGGCTCTAAACGATCCCAGCCGAGGAAGAAGGGTCTTATCCAGCGAACCGATCGGTTATTTTCTTTAAAAAATTACACTTTATAAACTTTTTAACCTCAAATGCTTGTCTTGTCTAGTTCTGTGAACTATGCATGTTTTTTCCTGTTCAAGACAGTTAGGGTAGGTTGAAAAACTCCCATCTCATTTTCTCCTCCAACTTGAAAATCGTCCTACATCGCTGCAGTAGCACCGACCCAGTGTTTACAGTGAACATGGTAACACAGCAATGTAAGACGATTTTGAAGTTGGAGGAGAAAATGAGATGTGCATGAGCTATACAGTATGAGGTTAAAATTTGAGGTTATTGGAATTTTTTTTTTTTTTTTAAGAAAATAACGATACTTTTGCTTGATAAGACCCTTCTTTCTCGGGTAGGATCATTTAGAGCCTTTTGTAGCTGCATTTAAACTGCAATTTGGAAGTTCAAATTCACGGGCACCACAGAAGTCCATTATATGAAGAGAAATCATGAAATATTTTCCTCAAAAAACATAATTTCCTTACGACTGAAGACATGAACATCTTGAATGACAAAGAGGTGAGTACATTATCTGCATAATAAAAATACAAAAAACAAATAAAAATACAAAAGAATACAATAGCTGCGGTTCTTAGACCCTAATAATACAGACTCAACATATCAATGGAACCCAAGTCAACAGCACAGTCAAGGCTGATAGCATACATGATTGAGAATAAAACCTGCAGCATTAAGTGTCAACAGCAAATCCAGCTAGTCACTCACTAAATACTACCAAATGTAACAGGCACTGAAAGCAAAACTCAGATAAGGTGCAAAGTAAGTATCAGTGTAGCAGTTGGTAAAGTCATAATCTTCAGTGACTCTGTTTCCATGCATGAGTTTTTTGGTTTTTGAGTTGGTTTTTCGTTTTTTTCTGTTGGCTTTTCTGTTGGCTTTTCTGTAAGAAAAAAGGTATAATGTAGAGAGCACAGATTATTAAAAAGATGGACAACACGTCTCTACTTCATTCCACTATAAAAAACCAAAAAAGTGAAACCAAAACATTTCAATATGGCCAATTCTGCGCAGTAGTGAATCATTTGGAGCCTAAGTTTGCACAGTAGTGGTCGTGAGGTGGAGCTGTGGTATCAAACTCCTACACCCCCAATCGCAAGATCACAATAACGACACCACACCATGCTTTTATGGCGTCAAATAACTAATTAAAAGGAAACTTGTTAAAAACACGAGCACTTGAACATACATTAGTGTGACAAGACCTACCTAAAATGATGGAAACCATCTTTGAAAAAACTTGATTTGAAGTGTAATTTGATTATTTAGTTTTTAGCCTCATGTCCCATTTGTTTACATGGAGAGGGTAGGCTTTATGAACTATACTGCAGCCAGTCACTAGGGGGGGATGAAAATGTTTTGGCTTCAATTTTTAGGTTGTGTCTGGCACACTTGATAGAGAGAAGCAATTCTCCAAATTTGTCAGTGATGTGTAGATATAAAATAGTGCTTTTACTGTGGTGTGCAATTTAAAATCATATTTTATCAAACAAGGATTCCATGTACCTTGGACAAAAAGCTGCATCCTCTTTTCCTCATTTGACGCTTCTAAAAAGCAAGTGTAGATTCCTGCATGATTCAACTTCAGATCGTTCAGCTCAATTGAGTAATTTCCCTTTGCATACGCTGAAGGGAAACTTGCTGTTCGATTTTTGAATAACTCATCCTGCTTTTCCGTTAAAGGTTTGCCATCTATAATATTTAACACTTTAATGCTTGCATTAAATCGCCAAATTACATCAGTACTTGGCTGTTGATTCTCATATATGCATGGTAAGGTGACGGAGTCTCCAACAACACGATTAAATTCATTTGCAGAGTCCTGCAGAGACACTGGGGAAAAAAGTAACAACTTTACCTTAGGACGTAAACAACCTCAAAACAAACTAAACCAAACATAAAATACATCAACAAGTACCAAATATCTTAACTGAAGTCTGTGAATACTAACCTTTGCCTGCCAGATGCAGTAGTAAATAAATGACCCAGCATCTGCACAAATGAGCAAAAGCAAAGTTAATACTTGTACTTGCTTCCAACAACTAGGGTAAGTGCACCCATTAAGCCCACCAAAATCTAGGTTTAAGTGTTTTTCATAAATATTGATATGGTTTAAAATAAAAATCTTTTGTTACAATGCAAAATTTCTCATTTAAATTGTGTATTAATTAGTTAATGTACATTTTAGAATATAAAATTAAGATATTTTATGAATAAAGTCAAAAGTCTGGCATGGGCTTAAATGGTACATATATATATATATATATATATATATATATAGAGAGAGAGAGAGAGAGAGAGAGAGAGAGAGAGAGAGAGAGATTTTAAAGAAGTAAAACATCAATATTTTTATTCAGTGACACATAAGTGTTTTAAAAATTTGTTTTATTAATGTTTGCTAGCACCAGTGTTGCCAAGTCTGTTTTCCCGCAGAATTGAGTACTTTAACACTATTGCAACGAGTTGTTTTTGATGTCTGCGGGTTGAAGCAACCCCAATAACGTCAGATTTAGCCCCTGAAATACAAATTTACCAGGGGAACCATGACAAAAAACATATACTTTATCCCCCCGAATGCGAGGACCCCCTTCAAAACGTGACTGGGCTAGTTTTGGGTAGCATTTGGGAGGATTTTATTGTGAAAACCTGGCAACCCTGGCTAGCACTCATCATCTGTACTAATAATATTTAACACACAGGACCTGTAAGGACTGTACAAAGAAACACTAGTCTAACCACGTTTATATCATCTCACATTTCATTTATTTTACACTCATCCTACAGATCACCTCACCTCACATTTTTCCTTCTTTTATTTTACATTTAGCCTATATAGCATGTAACTTATAGGCTAACTATATAACTTGTTTACAGTCTACTTATAGACACTCTGAAATCTGAACTGAGGAAGGTCTCCCATCCCTGATGAGCATAAACTCTGATTTTGGCCTTCACTTACTCCCAGAAAATTGTATTTTTTTCCCCCACTCCAAACTGATTTGCTAGAACAGAGAATTTTTTTACTGTGCCCTCATGGTAAAGATGACATGCCTCTACGATTATATTATATTATATTATTATATAATGGTGCCATACAGTGTGTAATTTATAGGCCTGAATATCTAAATATAGTTGTAAATTAAGGTAGTAAGTAAGGAAAGGTTAAAGGTTAGTACAGCGTTTCCCAACTCCAGTCCTCCAGAATCTAACACAATCGTCAGACATAAAACAGCATCAAAACCATTCTGTGTAACGTTATGGAATAAAATGTTGATCCATGAAAAGGTAATAATGACTGTCAAGCTTTGGGGTGTTGATCAACTCCATCTACATTTTGATTATTATAATTAGTATTTTTTTTAGCGTTTTGTTCAAAATATATATTGTATTTAATTTATGCAACTTACTCGCATTCACGTGTTTATAGAAAAATGCATGAAGAATGCATGAAGCTAGAATAAAATGTTTTTGTTTAAAAGCAGATGCCCTGTCCTTTCTTTTGATGATTTGTAAGTTCAGATATTCATATAACAAAATATATACAAATTAATACCTAAATAAGGACATAGTATACTTAAAGTATGATGTAAAGCTTACTTAAAGAAAACTTATGAATATACCTGCAGTATTAAACTAGTAGTTTACTGAGACTATACTTCAAAGTATACTAAAAGTATTTAATCAGTATGCCTATAAGATATACCTATAAGAAGTTAATTTATGAAAATAATCTGCTCTGCAAAACAATTTATAATGAATTTATTTGTAAATTAATGCAAAATGAATCACAAAACATTTCATGTTTACAGTTTAGATGCTTAAGATAAGCTTTGTGCGCAAGCCAATACAACTTATCTTTCCACTTAAAGAAAAATACAGAAAATGATAACATACTATTTGTTCACAAAAAAGAATACATTTAACTCTTATTTGACATAATATTAATGTACTTAAAGAAATGGCCGAAAATTGCAGAAATGTGTTGATTTCTGAAAGAAAGGTTTTTGGGTGTCTTTGCATGGGGTACCCTGAGACATCATGCACATGAGTGGGGCTAACTCAACAATGCCAAATGTGATTGGTATCCAATAAAAAAAAAAGTCAGGGAATTAACAAATCACTGGATTGGTTAAAATAATAAAACTTTCACTTTCACTTTGAAAAACTGTCTCATTATCCTTATCAGAGTTTGTAATTAACCAAGATAACCAAACATGGTGACATAAATTATGTTCTTTATCCAACATTGACAACAAAAAGAGTCACACACTGGACTAAAAGCTGCATGTCTTTAAAATACAAACAAATCATTTTCTGTAAGTATATGTGTACAGTATACAATAATACAGTTTTTGTGATTCCACTAGCCATGACCATATGTTACGGAGTCTGCAGGAGCTTTCACAGCAATAGGTCACATCATGCGCAAGTGTGAAGTAATTATATATATTTTATCTCAAAGCTAGCATTGCACAAATGCTGCCGAGGTTCTTAAAACCTCTTTTGGGATGGCCACACACTAGACGATTTTCAAATCTCAACCAATTTTAAAGGGGTCATTGGATGCCCATTTTCCACAAGTTCATATGATTCTTTAGGGTCTTAATGAAAAGTCTATAACATACTTTGGTTAAAAATGGTTGTGTAAAAAACACCCTTTTACCTTGTCAAAATCAGCTCTGCAAAAATCATCCCAATCTGAGGGATTGTTACTCACTTCTGCTGTAAGTGAAGCTGGATCACGAATGATTTGCGTGAATATAGGCGCATTTATGTAGATCTGGAGGTGCATTCCATTCACAAACAAACGTAATCCACTGCATCTTCAGTGGCTCAGATGTCAGGAGTAAATGGTGACCACTATGTTCATTATTACATCCAGCAACACAACACCTCAATCGCTCAATCGGAGATACTCTTGTCTAACTTACATCCCTGCTCCTGCATCGAAACAATGGAGGTCGGACAGTTACAGCTGATCTTAGGTAAGACGCTTGTGTCAATCAACTATTGTGGGAGCGGCCTCTGTCTGTGTGACGCACACATTTGTTGATTATAGGAACAATTTCACACTAATAAGTGATCTCACAGTGATTCATAGTGAAAAACAAAGCATAAAAAAAGAGTATAGTTGATGTTCTTTCTCAGTACTCTACTCTCATGGCTGCCAAGTCTTAGCTAGAAGCACGCAACATCTGGTAGGTAATGCTTGCTCACTCTCAGTGGCTATTGTGGACATAACATTAGAGGCAGCCTGGGGTGCATTTCCCAAAAGCAACTATGGTCTCAAGTTTCATCATTACCAATAGAGTTTAATGGAACTAATGACCATTGTTAGCAAACAATGTTTTTGGGAAATACACCCCTGATCAAGAGTTTGAGTTTGTGGGCGTTCCATCTCGATCGGGGTCAGTTAAATAATGACACCACACAATAGAAAATTTTTTGGACAAAAAAATAATTTGCTACAAGCCTCGAATCAGGCCACACCCCAGATCGTTCAGGGGTGAAAATCGTGTGTGGCCAGTAGTACCATAACAGCTACCTAGTAGTTCAACCAGACAATAAATTGTAGAACACTGTAGAATGTATGGTACACAACAGACTGTTCGCAAACAACTTGACTGACAGGCAATCTGACCAATCATAATGCCAAATCTGCCATTATGTCCAACAAACAAGTCAGACAGGGGAGCACACTTAAGCTGCGTTCACGCTATGTCGTAATTCCGAAATGACAATATGTGACATTCTACTTAAGTTGAATTATGTGTTTATATGGCAACACTATCAATGCCAAAGCCCTCACATGCTCCTGAACTCATAATTACAACTTGTAAACTCTGAGAGTTACGACTTGACCGCTGCCAGGCTCATTTTGGCACTACTTAGGCACTAACTCCATGATGTAGGGTAAACGTAACTATTAAGCTCATGTACCCATTAAGCATGATTGACTTTGCACTTCAAATAAAACATTTTTCAGTTATTCTTTAAACAAGATGTTTAAAATAAACAAGATTTTATTAATAAAACATACAGTGAGGCTAATGGGAACAGGGGTGTGCTTAAAGGGTACAAAAATGTATCCATGAAGCACAGCTAGACTTTTTGCATTTAATGATGTACATCTTAATTGAAATGCTTTTGTCATTTTAAATAAAATTAAAATATTCTGTGTGACAAATTCTTGTACTGAAACCAATATCTTGTGCACCAAAAATGTGTCAATATAGATTTTGTTGAGCTTAATAGGTACGTTTACCCTATTTTCACTACTTGAGGACATGATGTGTATTAAATAAATAAATGTGACATCCTCATACACTACAATGTGTTGTCAATGTAAAATAATTTGTTACCTGGCTGCCTTTTAAGTTCAATTTTAAGTTCAGTCAACTCCAAAAAAAAAGTTTATTCAACTTGAAATGTTAAGTTATACTAAGTGACAACTTAGATATTTGAGTTGATTCAACTTAAAAATTTAAGGCAGCTGGGTTACTTACCCTGCTCTTAAGTTTACCAAACACAAATATCTAAGTTGTTACTTGGTACAACTTAACATTTCAAGTTGACTAATCTTATTTGAGTTGACTGAACTTAAAATTTTAAGGCAGCAGGGTAACAAATTATTTTAAGCTGACTCAAGAAATTGTGTTTTTGTTTTTTTTTACAGTGTACTGTGCAGAACTATCCATATACATTAAGCACACAGATAAAGGGTAAACTAACTCCAGACGGGCTATAAACTTTAAACATAGCAAAGGGGACAATGACTGCTGCTGTCAATGCTATTAAGCCAGTTGATGCCAAAAGGGCGTAACCACACTTACGCCCTTTTGGCACTGAGAAGTGTATTTTGGGTAAAAGCCTTTGGATATTACATAGCTGACACCATATGTCAGCCAGGTAGGTTGACCATGTGAAAAAAAAAAAAAACTTTTTAAGCTTATTTTGTGGCAAAGAGCTGGATGATAATGTTGTTTATTTATTTTTGCTTTTGCCCTACTATAAACTTAGTAAAATGTCACTTACGCCCCTCTGGATCTCAAACTGGGGAATTTGGATATTAACATGCAACATTTTTATTACATTCTGCTGAAATTAACTTTAAAGTGACTTGAAAAAAGATTGGTTAATTTTGCTGAACGATATTCAAATATCCGAGTCAGCCCCTGGCGCATCATTAAAATTTCAAAACTGTAATGGCCTAACCTCGTTTACTGAAATCATGTGACTTCAACAGTTTGATAGGCAACAGGAAACACAACAGTTTTAATACTGGTTTGAAACAAATTAGCGATTTCGAAACCTTTGTGAATCATCATTTAACACGCACTGTAGAAAAATAAACTGACATTTTATGGGTAAAAAAGAAGAACAAAAAAACGTTTATTTTCAGAAAGCCAACCTATCTGTAAACCATAAAAACAAACAAAAAAAAACAAAAGGATATATGGAGCTGAAATATCGCTTTCAGTTGTTTTCACATTTTCAAGAAGGGAATAAACAAGCGGTGTCCTTTCTCGTTATTTATTTATTGCCTAAATGAAATGGTCAAAACATACACAGACCTCAAGTTCAATTCTTATCACACATCTTTTCTGTTTAAAACGAGTCTAGAGTACTTTCGTTTTAAGTTCTTCCCAATGGCTGAGGCCAGCGGTGAACACGCCTTATCAGTTCTACATGTTCTAAACCAGTGGTCTCAAACTCAATTCCTGGAGGGCCACAGCTCTGCACAGTTTAGCTCCAACCAGCTCCAACCTACACCTGCTTAATAGTTTCTAGTAATCCTGAAGACCTTGATTATTTGGATCAGGTGTGTTTGATTAGGGTTGGAGCAAAACTGTGCAGAGTTGTGGCCCTCCAGGAATTGAGTTTGAGACCAATGTTCTAAACGGAGCTCTCAGTTTCTCCACTGGTCAGATGTGGCATTTGTTTACTTGTAAACATACATGGCCTACCTTATGATCATTGTCGACAATTTTCGCGGTTAATATTTCTTCTCGTTCCTACTTCTTTTTCTCGTTTCTTCAAACGTTGGTTATAGCTTTGGTATGCAGATGTGGCTACTGGGCATGCACACATCAATCTAACGCTATTTTTGTCACACTGTACAACAATAATACTGTTTTTGTATTATAGTAAGGGCTAAATTTAGGGTTGAGGTAGGTGTAGATGTTAATAAAACGCAATCTAATAGGTAGAAAAATTAATTTCATTGTTAGTTTCCGGTTTGAGCTGTATCCCCTCTCCATGGTAGGGGGTGCCAAATGCAAAGTTGCAAACTGTAGTATCCGCGTATAAGGAGCGGCAATATTGCACAGTATATACTGTGAACACGTTGTCTCACTCAGAAGATTTGCCAGCTAGCATCCAAAGTGTTGTACTACTGCCATCTTCAAATTTATCTTCAAATTTATTTTCCTGTGATGTCCATTACATCACATTCTCCCTATCAATCTCCCTATAGACCATTTCGCTAGATGTAAACATACTGGTCCCGATACACTTCCTGTTTCTTTTTTTTTTACTTTAGACAAACATCACAAAAAAATACAACCAA
>JAHKKF010470534.1:0-14738 GCA_019740295.1 Labeo calbasu | reverse complement strand
CTATCTATGTATCAATCTATTGCTTTTTTAGGAGTTAAAAAGATATATTATAGATAAATTTCTATAAAATGTATTTACATAGCTTTCCCAGCCTAATTCTGAGCACATTTAGAAATATATATTTTTAAATATATAATATTTTAATATGTTTTTTCAAGACTTTATGGTTTCATTTTTTAATATTATTTTATATTATTTTTTATTACATTTCAAGCCACATCTAAAATATTTCTAATACATTTAAATAAATAAATGTGTTTTTTTTTTACAAACATACTTGCTTTTGTATATCCCCTATAGTAACTTTTTAAAAATAAATATATATATATATTTTACTTTTAACTGTTTTAAACTTTTGCAGGTTTGCAGATTAAAAAATCGGAAATTAAATATTTTTTATTTACATAGCTTCCCAGCCTAATTTTGAACACATTTAAAATATGTAATATTTTTATAATGTTAGTTTTTCATGACTTTTTATGTTTAATTTGTATTTTTTAATTATTTTATATTATTATTATTTTTTAAGTTTCAACACATCTAAAAACATTTCTAATACATTTTAATGAATGAATGAATGAATGAATGAATGAATAACTAACCAACTAACTAACTAAATATTTTTTAAAAATGTAATTTATTTTGTATATCCTCTCGAGTGACTTCATGGTTTCTAGTTTTAGTTTTATTTGCACAAAAAACTGTTTTATTATGTTGTAGATTTGCATGTATCTGTATGTTTCGGGAAGAAAGACTCAAGCTTTGATTTAATAAAGCATGAATAAATGAACAACACATTTAAATTTTAAAAAATACTCTTTAAAAATAATTAAATTAAAAATAAAAAAAAAAATCACTTTTTTTCAATATGTAATATTTTAATATTTGTAAAGAAAATATAATTTTCCAAATGTAAAATGTAATTTTATGGACCCAAAGTTTATTTTAACACACAGTTGTTTTAATTTTACAAAAGAAACCGTTTTTTAATGCTGAATTCTGAATTGTGTGTATCTGTATTTGGGGAAATATTTTTTTTCTTAGATAGAACATTGACAAATGAACAATATATTGCATATTTAAAGCTCAATTTATTCAATAAACAACCGTTATGAGTCACCTCAGACCGCAATAATTCAGCCCGATAGGGGGCGACAACATGCCCGCGCTCAAATATAACAGCTGACAGGCAATCACGAAGAAGTGTTTTGTTGTCATGGCGGTGTTTTAAACTGTCTGACACTTCCTATAAACAAAATTTGATTTTTAGCTTCTCTTTATCAATTGTTTGTCATGTTAAAACATAAAAACCGCGGATTTACTTGTCGGTTGTCCGCTTTTCGTGTGATAAATCAATCGCTTTTTGCAGTCGATCGGATTAGTCAGTAGAGAATTAGTTGTTCTGAGAAGGATTACTCGTCTTACTTCCCTCAAGACAGCTCGTAAAACTATTATCAGGATGATTTCAGATTTCCAAAAGGGGTCTGCTATGACCATTGGTGAATTGGGCTCTGTGAATCGTGAATGGATTAAAAAAGACTGCTCTGGGTCACAAACTACTGGTTTGCAAACACAGGTACTGATGCAAGATCGTATTGAATATGTATTGTTCTATATAATGCAATGCTGCACGTTGTATTCTTGTGATTTGATAAATAAAACTTTGAACAAGTTTCTCCTTCATTCTCATTAACGTTATTTCTGATTCTTCTCATCACAGCTTCAGTTCAGCAACACTGTGACACCCAGTGTTCTTAACCGAGCCACCCGTGTGGGACCCCCTTCTCCCATCATAATAGAGAAACTTATACCCCGTAGAGTGAGGCAGGATGATCTGGAGAGCTGCAGCAGCTCCGTACGTCTCTCAGTCCTCTCAGAAGAGCGCCTGCAGGCTGCTGTCAGACTCGCAAGGAGAGATCTACGCAGGAAACATCAGGAATCCATCAGCCGTTTGTCACTTGAACCAGCAGAAACATCTGACAATATCAGTCCTGAAAGAAGCAACATAGATTACAGTCCTCATGTGGTCCACTCAAAGATGTCAGGTCCAAAGAAACAATTAAAACATGGTGCTCAGGTGCTTGTTTATACTCCTCTGGAAGCCAACAGCCAACTTAAACAGGGCCAGACACTCACCAAAGACCTCGACCCGAGAGCCAACAGCGGTGAACCTCAGCTCACACAGGAGATCCGGAAATTACAGAAGGAGCTGAGCACATATGTTCAACGGATAGAGCAGTTGGCTAATAAAGGTATTCCATTAATCCTAAGCGCCAATTATGTATTTTATTTACGCTTTTTAAGAGGTGTGCTTGTGGGTTTCTGCAGGACGTGCTGTGGAAGTTCTGGAGCCTGATGAGAAACAAAGGATGGAGATCCGGCGACAGGAACAGGCAGCCCGTTCCGCACGGATCATCTATGTGTTACAACAGCAGGTCTGTGAGCACCGTAATTCACAAACACAAAGGTGGCACACAGATCTGATCTTTTTAAAAAAAAAAAAAAATCAAATTTTTAGAATCATAAGATTGCTTTTCACTGTCTCTGGCATTCATGATTGTCGCATTTCACTCACAAGTGGATGTCCCACAGAACTAATTTAAAAGGTTTAAAGAAAAGCATAGTAGGTTTCCTAGGGCTAACTAAATATTTGGTAAATAATTATAAAATTATTAGAATTCTTATTTTGGAGATAAATAATAAATTATTCTATTTATACATTGTAAAATTAATAAATAATAAATGTATAAATATGTCCACACAAAACAAATGGCTGCCAGTGCATAAAAAAACATAGTAGATTTTCTAGGCTAATTAACGTAAGTAAAAAAAAAATTGTAAAATAATTATTGGCTAATTAATGTAAATAATTGTGAAATAATTGTAAAATAATTATTTTAGACATAATTATTCACAATTCCATCTATCCGTCATGGTACAATTAATGAATAATGAATTTATGAATATATCTGCACCAAATAAATGATTGGCAGTACATTTAAAACAAAAGCATAGTAGATTTTTTAGGGCTAATTAATGTAAATAATTGTGAAATAATTCCAAAATTATTATTTTGGACATAGTTATTCACAATTCCATTCCTGGTAAAATTTAAGGAATAATGAATGCATTTATAAATATGTATCTGCACAAATTAAATGATTGCCAGCATATTTAAAACAAATGCATAGTAGATTTTCTATGGCTAATTAACTGTGAAATATTTCGAAATGAATTATTTTGTACAGAATTATTCACAATTCCATTTATCCATCATGGCAAAAAATGAAAAAATAATGCATTTATTCATATATCGGCACATAATAAATAATTGCCAGCAAATTCAAAAGAAAAGCATAGTACATTTTCTAGGCTAATTAACATAAATAATTGTGAAATAATTTCAAAATAATTATTTTGACATAATTATTCACAGTTCCATTTATCCATAATGATAAAATTAATGAGTAATAAATTTATGAATATGTCTGCAAAAAAATTGATTACCAGTACCAGTAGAATTTCTCAGGCTAATTAATGTAAATAATCGTGAAATAACTCCAAAATAATTATTTTGAACATAATTATTTATAATTCCACTTATTCATCATGGTAAAGAAATGAATACTGAATGTAAGAATTTATCCATAAATAATTATTTAAGATATAACTATTCATAATTCTGCTTATGAACATATGAATATATTCACAAAAAAACACAGGTTTAGCTGCAAAAGTTCAAATATTTCAGCACAACTTTTACATATATATATAGTCAGAAAATCAAGCAAAGGCATGCATGACTTCTGGTCTGTCATTTATCAGAAATGAAAAGGTGGCTTTACAGATCCCCAGTGAAACTGTTTTGTTGTTCCTTTCAAGGTTAAAGAAATACAGGAGGATCTAGACAAGCTGCGCTCACAGAATGTCAAACACACCAAAAAGGTACTAAAGTTTATTTTCCCCCAAAAAATCAATATCAGAAAGGTTTAAATTTTGATAATAGCCTAATTTTAAAGTGTAGGAATGAGTCATTCAGGGGTTTTACTTTTTTTTTGCGGATGTCTTCTCAGTCCAAGGCAATGGACAGATTGGCTGCTGCTCACCGGGGAGCTGTAAGAGCCATGCAGGTTTTTATCAACCAGCTGTCAGACCCTGCAGAGAACAGAGTGCCCACCCACTGCAAAGAGCTGGGGCAGCTGATTCGTCAGCTCTCTCTTTGCTCAGCCAAAGCAGAGGTTGGGCAAGGATCTGCCGTACCAGAGACAGCCCTCGACATCCTGCAGAAATTAGAGGTGATATACCATATATATAAACACAATAAACTTTCAATGAATGTCAAAGACCTAATTTAATGCTGTTTTATTTGTCATTCCTCAGACGCTTGACTCAGCACTAAGTAAGCAGGAGACAACCAAGAAAAGAGACATAGATTTGCAAAATGTCAACCCAGTGGAAAAGACTTCTACCAGGGTCATGGCCCGCAGCATGTCCCCTCCCCGTCCTGCCAGAGCAACAGCTGAAAGTACCTCACAAAGACCCCGAAAGCCAGCTGCTGCAAAAAAGCCTATTGGTGAGTCATAACAACCAAGGTGATGTTTCATTTTTTCAAAAAGCATGTTGGTTTTGTCGGGTGGCCTTTAAAAAAGAATTTGGACACTTAAGCCACACTTAAAAGTGTCTGAATGTCTTTTCATTATATGTGACCCTGGACCACAAAACCAGTCATAAGCATCATTTTTTTGTAAAAAAAATAAGCTTTCCATTAATGTATGGTTTGTTAGGATTGGATAATATTTGGAATCTGAGGGTTAAAAAATTAAGTTTTGATATATATACAGTAGAAAGTTTACAAAATATCTTCATGGAACATGATCTTTACTTAATACCCTAATGATTTTTTGCATAAAAGAAAAATCGATTTGTGACCTACACAGTGTATTGCTGGCTATTGCTACAAATATACCTGTGCTACTTACGACTGGTTTGGTGGTCCAGGGTCACATATAGCAAAACACCTGAACAAGTGACATTTATAAAAAAAAAATGTAGTTTTATTTTTTTTTTAACACACAAACACACTGAGTTCCTAGAAAACAAGCAGCATTTGTTTTTAGTATAACTTTTTTTGTTTTTTAGTATAAAATGTTTTTTGGGCCACTGTATCAGTAATCCGTATTGATTTATGTGGAAGTGATTTGCAGAGTGAGCTGGTTGCTCCCTTTGCAGGTATTTGATTTCAGGGTATTGCAAAAGAAAATCTGAGATTTTGCTAATAAATGCAGGCGGCAGACTGGCAGGAAAATCCCACAGGACCTCACAAGCATTGGCGAAGGAGCGCAATGAAGTTCTGAGGGCAGGGCTAGAGAGCCTCTTACATCATCAGAAACTGAGAGAGACAGAAGCACAGAAACCCAACAAAACTAACAGTGCCATCAACCAAGACCATGCTAAGGTTTGTTTTTTTATTAATACAAAGTTTGTTATACTTAGTTTACTTATGGCTCTACTTTTTGTTGAGATGCACTACCTTTTAGAGAATAAGATTTTGAAAGAAATTTCTTTTATTCAGCAAGAAATTGATCAAAAGTAGCAGGAAAAATATTCATTTTAAATAAATGTTGTTTTTTTCCACAAAATCATTAAGCAGCACAACTGTTTTCATCATTGGTAATAATAAGAAATGTTTCATGGGCACCAAATCATAATATTAGAATTTTTTTTTTCTGAAGGATCATGTGATTCTAAGACTGGAGTGGCTGCTGAAAATTCAGTTTTGCCATCACAGGAATAAATGACATTTTAAGAGACATAAAAATAGAAACCATATTTTAAATGTAATAATACACTAGCAGTCAAAAGATTTTTAATGTTTTTTAAAGAAGTCTCTTCTGCTGCATTTATTTCGTCATATTTTTACTATTTAAAATAACTGTTTTCTATTTGAATATATTTTAAAATGTAATTTATTCATGTGATTTCAAAGCTGAATCATTCTAATATTCTGATTTGCTGCTCAAAGAACATTTATTGTTATTATGTGGAAAACAGCTGAGTAGAATTTTTCAGGTTTCTTTGATAAATAGAAAGTTCAGAAGAACAGCATTTATCTGAAATAGAAATCTTTTGTAACATTATAAATGTCTTTATCATGACTTTTGATCGATTTAAAGCATTCTTGCTAAATAAAAGTGTTAATTTCTATAGACTTTGAATGGTGTGGTGTATAATGTTACAAAAGCTGTTTGTTTAAAATAAATGCTGATCTTTGGATCTTTCTATTTATCAAAGAATCCTAAAAAATTGCACTCAGCTGTTTTAAATAATAATAATAATAATAATAATACAATAATAATAAATGTTACTTGAAAAGCAAATCAGCATATCAGAATTATTTCTGAAGGATCATGTGACACTGAAGACTGGAGTAATGATGCTGAGAATGTAGTTTTGATCACAGGAATAAATTACATTTTAAAATATATTCAAATAGAAAGCAGTTACTTTAAATAGTAAAAATATTTCTCAGTATTACTGCTTTTGCTGTATTTCGGATCAAATAAATGCAGGTTTGGTGAGCAGAAGAGACGTCTTTAAAAAAACAATAAAAATCTTACTGTTCAAAAACTTTTGACTGGTAGTGTATTTCACAAAACTGTTTTTTGTTTTTGTATTTCCGATCAGATAAATGCAGTCTTGTTGACTCCTTTCATGAACAGTAAAAAAATCTTACTGAACCCAAACACTTGAATGGCAGTCTACATTTGTGGATATCTTGAATTTGAAAACAGTTTTGAAAAAAAAAAAAAAAAGTGTTAAAAGACACACTGTCTCTCATTCAGCAGGCCGGTCATGTACGCGATGCCAGCTTCCAGCAGCCCACTGTCTCATCCCGGCTGAGGGAAAACCAGGTACCTCAAAAAGAGGCCACTGTGCCTTGGATGCCAACATCCCCTCACTCTCCTCCACGCCCACGGTCAGTACGTTGAACCATTTCATCAATATTTGTCTTGAACACACTTTTGTGTTCTCTAAATATGTATGTGTATATGTACACGCCTGTTTAGTGCTGTGTCTAGTCGGCCAGAACCCAGATGTCTGTTCTCACCTAAAAAGACCCCTGAAAAGCAGAAGCCACAGACCAGTGGCAGCACACAACTCAGCCCTACATCGCATGAAGCCCAAAATGAAGCCCTCAGGTAAGTAACAAACCCTCTCTTTTAGAGATAATTTACTCACCCTTCTTGTCATCCAAGATGTTCATGTCTTTCTTCAGTCGTAAAGAAATTGTTTTTTGAGGCAAACATTTAAGGATTTTTCTCCATATAGTGGACTTCAATGGTGCCCGTGAGTTTGAACTTGCAAAATGCAGTTTAAATGCAGCTTCAAAGGGCTCTAAACAATCCCAGCTGAGGAAGAATGGTCTTATTTTGCGAAACGATCTGTCATTTTCTAAAAAAAATTTACAATTTGTTTAGTTTTTAACCTCAAATGCTCGTCTTGTCTAGCTCTGCATGAACTCTGTGTATTCTGGTTCATGACAGATAGGGTATGTCGAAAAACTTCCATCTCTACTGTCACCTCCAACTTCAAAATCATCCTACATTGCTGTTGTACCTTTTTTGTAAAGGTTGTTTGACCCTCCTTGCGCGTTCACTTTGTAAACACTGGGTCGGTACTTCTGCAGCGATGTTGGGGGATTTTGAAGTTGGAGGAGAAAATTAGTTTTTTTTGTATTGACTTGGAATGCATAGAGTACACGCAGAGCTAGACGAGACGAGCATTTGAGGTTATAAAGTATATAAATTGTAATTCGTTTTTTGAAAATAACCAATCGTTTAGATAAGACCCTTCTTCCTCAGCTGGGATCATTTAGAGCCGTTTGAAGCTGCATTAAACTGCATTTTGAAAGTTCAGACTCGCAGGCACCATAGAAGTCCACTATATGCAGAACATTCCTGAATTTTTTTCCTCAAAAAATATAATTTCTTTACGACTGAAGAAAGAAAGACATGAACATCTTGGATAACAAGTGAACTTCTCCTTTAAGATGTTTTTTTTAATAACTGGGCTAAATGATCATCACTATGATCCTCAATTTTGATGCTGTTGAAGATGATATGTTTTAGCTGTTGAGTATGAGACCGCAGTAAATGTTTATTGGTGTGTATGTTTATGTGTTACAGGCAAGCCTGGCTGGACCGGGTGACTGCAGACAGACTAAAAGAACTGAATCGTCTGAGTAAAGAGGAGGCTGACCGCATTAACAGACTCCGGTATGACAGCAGCTCCCTCATTGTTGCAGTTAACCGGTGGTTCAATGAACTGTGTACGCAAGAAATGAATTTTGCTGCTTGTTTAATTAAGTTACATGAGCTAATACAATGCATTTCTTCAACATTTTATCACTAAATCTTATTGGCTGCCATCAATTTGATTTAATAAACCATTTGCTTGAATAATGATGTATGGAAATCCAGATTAAGACAGACTGGCTAGAAATTGAGAAATTGAGCTTGAGTGTTTTTTTTGTCTATGTGGTTAATTAACCCTAATAAATATAGCACTACATTACATACAAAAACAGACAAAAAAATATGTGAAGGGAAAAAATGTGTGTTTGTATTGACGTGTATTAATATTTGGCCATGGTAGGACCACAGTGGGCTCTCCAACGCAATGGGCGGAAAAAGCTGAGCTGGCAGCTAGAGACAGAATTCAGCCTTTGTTGGATCAAGCACAGGTAAACACATTCATCTGATGTTGATTTCCCCAAATAATACATCTGACATGTTAGTATATAAATCCTAGTAAGACTGAGTGTTCCATTTGGATCTTTTTTCCCTAATGTTTTAATGTTCTTCTCTTTCTGCACACTGAGAACACTGTGTATGTTGGTGTGAATGTAAATAGAGAACCCTGTCTCTACTGTTTCCGTCTCGTGTTTGTACGGCAGGTGGTTGGAGCAGGAAGTTACACACACCGAGAGCGGCTCAAGGTTGCAGATAAGGTGAGAACTCACACTTTCTTTCACTTTTGTATTCTTGGGTCTTTAGCACTAAGGATGTTTGTAAATTGAATATGTAATGAATGTTCGATTTACAAATGTTCTCACACAACAGAGAGAACTTCATTTTAACCTAAGTAATGGTTTTAAATAAAAATCATGTGCAATAGTATTCTGTGCTGTGTTGTTCTGTAAATGCTGACAGCCTGGGGCCAGTGCGGACGCACTGAGCGAAGCTCTTCTGGAAGATCTTCT
Organism: Labeo calbasu; assembly: GCA_019740295.1. NCBI lineage: Eukaryota > Metazoa > Chordata > Actinopteri > Cypriniformes > Cyprinidae > Labeo > Labeo calbasu. Next base: position 5,476 of record JAHKKF010470534.1, on the reverse strand, counting down.
GGAGGACGCAGCTCGAGCTCTGTGGGTGACTGAGAGGCAGCAGGTGGCCGAGGCTGACGCTGAGAGGCAGCTGCAGGGCCCCACGTTAGAGAGCATGTTGCTGAGGATGGAGGAGATGGAGGTCAGTGTGTGGTAGCTAAAGGGATAGATTATGAGATTTGTGAGTTTGGAGTGATGCCACACTTTTTGTAATGTAAACTAAACTTGATGTATTTCCGTTTTATTTGTTTATTATTATTATTATTATTATTGTTCTTATTGTTATTTATATTTTTACTTTTTTTATTTATATTATTGTTATTTTTATTATTTATTATTAAAAGTTAAATTATTATGAAGTAATGATAAAATGTAAAAAATATAAAAAACAAATATAATATTATTATCATATAAAATAGTGTTTTTTTTATGTTTTCATATGCTCAAAATAAATAAATACATTTTTATATATACATTGCCATTCAAAAGTTTGGGATCAGTAAGATTTTTCATGTTTTTTTTTAATGTTCTTATGTTCATCAAGATTAAAAATGCAGAAAAAACTGTAATATTGTGATATATTATTACAGTTTAAAATAACGGTTTTCTATTTTAATATATTTTAAAATATATTCTTAATATTTTTAAAATATACTCCAGTCTTCACATTCCTTCAGAAATCATTCTAATATGCTGATTTATTACTTTTATTTCGTTGGAAACAGTTGTGCTGCTTAATATTTTGTTGGACCTGTGATTTTTTTTTTTTTTTCAAGATTCTTTGATGAATAAAAAGTTCAAAAGAACAGCATCTATTCAAAATAGAAATCTTTTCTAACAATTTAAGTCTGTGCTATAACTTTTTTATCAATTTAACACGTCCTTGATAAATAAAAGTATTAATTTCTTTAAAAAAAAGGTAAATAAAAATGTATTGACCACAAACTTTTAAATAGTAGTTTATATTGTTACAAAATATTTCGTTTTAAAATAAATGCTGTTCTTTGAACTTTTAATTTATTAAAGAATCCTGAAAAAAAAGTACCACAGGTTTCAGCACAACTGTTTTCGACATAACAAATCGGCATATTAGAGTGATTTCTGTCTTTGTGTGACACTGAAGACTGGAGTAATGATGCTGAAAATTCAGCTTTGCATCACAGGAATAAATTACATTTTTAAATACTTTCACATAAAAAACTGTTATTTTACATTGAAATAATATTTCACAGTATTGCTGTTTTTTCTGGATTTTTGATCAAATAAATGCAGCCTCGATGAGCATAAGAAACCTCTTTAAAATTATTGTAAATTACATTGTGTATATATAATGTTTCATTAATTAACTTATGAAATTCCATGATTCTCAAAGCTCTATTTTGTTACCCAGAGAGACCAGGAGGAAGTGCGTCGGCGCTTTGCTATGATCTCATACTCTGACCCTCTTATCTGGGAAAAAGGCACAGGTGAGTCACAGGACCCAGATAGACCATTTACATTCCCCAATTGATAGTACTCAGTGAGACTGACGAAAGTAGTTATCAGTTGTCCTTTCGGGAGCATCAGAAGGTCAGTCTCAGCGTCTCCCCACTTTGTCCCAGGAGAGACAGACAAGTATGTGCTCTGCATTTTGTATGACTGGCATGACAGTGATTTCCACCAGATGGCAGCAGTGTAAAACGTCCTGTGTGTTGCAGATGCTCAGAGGAATATTACTAGCTCTAGGCCAGGATCTCCTCAGCCAATCCGACTGACGAAACCAGTCCTGAACGCAGCCGGTACGGCCGACATTCTCCTGCAAAAGCCAGTGGAGACCGGGTGAGTGATTATCGGCTGATTTTACAGTGTATATGCCAGGCACATTTGGATCAGTCACAATTTAATCAGTCTTCACTTGAAATGCGGGACAACTGCACATTGACCGGGGTGTTTTTGTGCTGCAATATCTGTCTGTTTGGGGAATATTCAATAACAGCTACATTGGAATCGAATTCCAAAATATCTGCTGCTTAAAGCCAGTCTCTCTCTCCGCCTCCTCCTTCTGTAGTTCTGCCAAGAGAAAGTGGGAGCCTCGCTTATTTCTGCCCAAAGCTTTGGCAGCAGATGTGGCTCAGTAAATTAATGAGGAAAATAAAAGAATAAAAAGGGACAGTCTTGAGGGCGTGAGAGTTGTCTAAAGCGAGAGGGGCATGATGGGAAATTTAGTGGAACAGGTTCAATAGATACATTAGAAGATTAAAATGCTTTCTCCTCTTCGGATTCGGCTCGCAGCGAGGCCCTTCAGCTCTGTGAACGCGGTGTAAACATTCAGCCTCCACTTTATTTTTCTCTCGACGTAGGAGCACAATGTCTACTCAAACTTCAAAGCACCATCTCATGTCTAATCTCAGGGAATTACAGTGTCTACAAGCCTTTCAAGTTGTGCATTCTGTCTGCTACATACTGACTAAAATGATCAACACCCCTTTCAATAATTTACATTTGTATTTATTCATGTAGCAAATGCTTTTATCAAAGCGACAACAAAAGCAAATCATTCTAAATGCTGCAATGCAGCATTTCAAAGGCACAAAGGATATATATATATATATATATATATATATATATATATGGCAAAGGAAGGCAGTATCTCCTTTTTGTAGTACAAAAATAAAACAATGCCAGTATTACAAAATATAACATTAAAGAGTGTATAAATCACTCATTTCTCATTTTTTAAAGAAACATTGTCCAACAGTTGCCAGGTTTCCTTCTAAGGATTTTTTGCGAAAGGCTGACTGTATTTTATTGTGACAGTGAACAGGATGTGTTGATGCCTAGCTACATGCGTAAGGCAGGATAACTTGATTTTTATTTTATTTTTTTTCTCCCTGATAAAAGTGGAAACAATTTACAATATTCCTTTTGTTGTCATATAAGAGTAAGACATTATTCGAAACTATTTTAAATAGTTTTCTCAAGAGCGCATCACAAAAATGAAATGTAATTCTGCATATAGGCTGCTTCTTGTTCAACATTTTTTTCTTTCGTTTTGTTAATTTATTAATTATTTTTATATATATATATTATCATTAATGTTAACAAAAGCAACTAAAATTTTTTAAATATATCAGTAAATGCTGAAATTAACACACTCTAACAAGGAACAATACTTCTATTCTACAGCTTTTATCAATCTTAATGTTACAAATGGACTCACTGTAAAGTGTTACCATTACATCAACAATCAAGCTAAAGATGGTCATCTTTAAATATCTACACAAAGGCCACAGTATTGAAATTGCATACATACGGATATTGTGTACTTTCACAATTTAACTGCTTCTATTTTAGAACATTTATGGTTATCTAATCAAAATATAAAAATACGTTAGTCACACAACAGGCAAAAGTGCAGTGCCGCATCTAGAAGAACTCGGAGCTATCTGGTGTTTTTGCCGATAACCGATAGTTCTGCCAATCAACTGTCGGTTCCGATTAATCTGCAAAACCAAAACATCGGTCGACCTCTAGTCTATAGGTCTAAGTAAGTACAACAAAAAAAAATTATTAACTCAATTTGTGCAATAGGTGACATTATGTATGGAAACGGATCAAGGGCAATTAAAAAATGGGAATGGATTGATAAAAAATGGGAACGTTAATGGGAATACTAATTTAAAACTTTGGTAAACAACTCACATACTTGGATATAACCACTTTGTTATGTCAAAATAAGACTTAAAATGGCATATTTACTGAGCTTTGATAAATGATGATCTGAAAAATGTCAAAATAATTAATAAAAAGTTAACTATTAAAAATAGCTGAACATAAGTTCACAAATGCAGTATATAGTTTAAATTGTTACTGCCTTGAGTTTTTATTTGGTAATAAATGTTATGTAGGTGCATTTTTGCTGCTTATTGTTGCCGCCTCTCTGTTATCATACAGTTGGTGCAGTGTTGGTCATTTCTTCAGTGGTTTCAGGTCATTGAGCTACATGCTTCATTGACTTTTCTTGCCAAAAAAGAACATGGCACGACTTCAATCTGGAACCGTTACAGTTAGAAAAGACAGATGAAGGCACTGTACTCCTTTTATAGTAATATTTATGTTACCATACTTTTACATGTAAACATATTCAATTAACATCCCAGACAGTAACCACAAAGATGGGTTAGTTCCACTTGAAGATTGTTTATTCTTCCTATATTCCAGTACATTCGCCATGGGTGTTTGGGTTAGCATGAATGTCACAGGCTGCTGTGAATTGAGGCTGCATGGGCCGTGGTTTCTCTCCACTGCCCCTGATCTGAACCATTGTTTGGATTTATTTATCCTTAGCCAGTCACTTAATCCTGACAGAAAACATCAGCTCTAAAATGTCAGTGCACTAGGAGACCATTCTTCAGTCTCTCTTACGATGTCTTTGTTAAAACATGAGCAATGACTCTGACCACGATTAAGATCCCGCTGGAGAAATCCAGTGAGCTGCAGTGCCTGATAGGGATGCAGGAATCAAGGCTCTGTCAGTTACACTGGCAGTTTTCCAGGAGAAAATCACAATAGAAGATTATTTTAGGGCTTTGAGAAGAGGCCTTCATTTTGAAAGAATGTGTTTGATCAAAAATAAAACAGTAAAATTTAAACAAATAAAACAGTAATTTTGCAAAATATTATTACAATTTAAACTAACTGTTTTCTGTTTTTTTTAAAGTTATTTTTATGGGCCTTTTATTAGTATATTATTAGTATTCGAGTCCCGGCGCACAGACCTTTCCCGATCCCGCACCTCCCCCCTCCCACTTTGCTTCCTGTCTGAAAAACAGTCCTATCCTAATAAAAAAGGCCAGGAATAGGATAGAACACTGGTGCCAACTATTGGTGCCAACAAACTGTTTTCTATTTTAATATCTTTTAAGATGTAATTTATTCCTGTGCTGACGAAGCTGAATTTTCAGCAGTCATTTCTCAAGTCTTCAGTGTCACATGATCATCCAGAAATCATTCAAAAATGGTGATTTGGTGCTAAAGAGTCATTTCTTACTAAAATTTGTGTGGAAACCATGATACGTTTTGTCAGGATTCGTTGAAAGTTAAAATGGATTTTTATTATTTTTAGAATATTGGATTGTCATTTCACAAATGTCAGTAGATAAAAAGCTAAATAATTTGTGACCCTGGACCACAAAACCAGTCTTTTATGCCAAAAATCATTAGGATTAGATCATGTTCCATGAAGATATTTTGTAAATTTCCTACCGTAAATATATCAAACCTGAATTTGGATTGGAATGGATTTTTCTTCCATTTTATTTTTTATGGATTCTATATATATATATATATATATATATATATATAATTTTTTTTTTTTTTCAGTTTTATTTTTTTCTAATTAATTAATTGAAATCATGTAGACAATTTAACAGGACATTTAAGTTTACTTATTTTTTTTTCTCAAATTAGTTCCAAATTCTGTTTCCATTAATTTTCTACATTCCAATTTATTTATTTT
>JAHKKF010470531.1:0-15165 GCA_019740295.1 Labeo calbasu | reverse complement strand
ATAATCCATCCACCTCACAGGTGTGGCATATCAAGATGCTGATTAGACAGCATGATTATTGCACAAGTGTGCCTTAGGCTGGCCACAATAAAAGGCCAATTTAAAATGTGCAGTTTTACTGTATTGGGGGTGTTGGTGTCCGAAAACCAGTCAGTATCTGGTGCGACCACTATTTGCCTCACGCAATGCAACACATCTCCTTCGCATAGAGTTGATCAGGTTGTTGATTGTGGCCTGTGGCAGTCAGGTCGAGACCCCGATGAGGACGACGAGCATGCAGATGAGTTTCCCTGAGATGTTTTCTGACAGTTTGTGCAGAAATTCTTTGATTGTGCAAACAGATTGTTGCAGCAGCTGTCTGGGTGGCTGGTCTCAGATGATCTTGGAGGTGAAGATGCGGGATGTGGAGGTCCTGGGCTGGTGTGGTTACAAAGTCTTAAATCTTTGAGTTCAGCTCATGAAAAATGGGGGCAAAAACAAAAGTTTTAAATTTATAATTTTGGTCAGTGTAATAATATGTATAAAATGTATGTCTAGTTCTTTCATAAACCTCTAGATGGCGCAGGCTGACGGGTTGTTAACGTAACTGATGACATTTACAGCCTTATATGACTTGGCACAAGCCAATTGGTTCATGTTGAATACGCAGCCAATGAGTTTGCACCTTTACCTTTAAATGGCTGGTTGGCATTACTCAAGCCTTTTGAAGCAGCACGCTTTAAGAGTTCATCTGAAACTCAGCTAAATAAGCAAACGGTCTCACTTCTCACTATTTTAGTGCTTTTGCGTTCACCAGTTTCATTTCTAAACTAGAAAACATGCAGCTGTAAAACTACGCGCAGATTATTCGCGAAAGGAGCAACTAATAACTAAGCATGTTGCGTTCAAATAACAGCAGCAGCGGCGGCTTATAGTTTATGTTTGTGAGAATACAATGCCAAGTGGAAAAGTTAAGTGAACGGGATTACTTTATTTGCCCGAAACCTCTTATGTTTTTAATATTTTCGTAGGCATTCTCATCTATAGTAAGTGCAAATGGGTTGCTTTCAGAAGATGCACGCCACATTCCGTGGGATTGGTTGTAGCGGCGTTTCACAGTTTTATTCATAGTTTTAAGTCAAGATAAACTGTCTTCCTTGAACGTCTTATTGTCTTTCGGCAATTTATTAAACCAAAACAACTTAATGAGCAACAGAAAATAATAAACTCGCTTATACGTGTACTCGTGGCGCATTGCAATTCACTTCAAAGGAGCGCTCACTCTTAAAGAGGACCGCACGTCTATTGCACTCATACTTTTGGTTCAGCAATAGTGAAGAGTTTATTATGAAAGTCATGTTTAGTAGTAGTTTAAAGATAATGAATCACAAATTCGTTTAAAATATAAAGATACTACTAATAATCAGTTCAGTTTAGTTGCCCATATGCAATAGCGTATTAGTAGGGCACTTTTTAAACTGGAATTTACTTATGTTTATTCAGCTGGGCTTACAGCAATTCTAGTACTTCACAGAGTGTAGCAGCAGTATTCATAAAAATTCAGATTACGTTATTAGCAAATTATTAATAGCTGTATGCATAGCAGTTAAAAGTTTTATTAGTGGCAGCAGTGGGAGGACAGCAGTTGCTGAAGTTTCAATGACTAATCATGGATGATACATAATCATGATTGCATTCTGTTTATTTGTAAAGGGGCTATAACAATTCTAGATACTTGTACAGCTGTAGCAGCAGTATGCGTAGTTATTCAGATGCAATGTTAGAAATAATATTAGCAGCATGCTAGCAGATCAAATTATTGCTGCTAATATGGCAGTGGCAACAGTAAGCTTTTGTTGCATGAAATTTTCAGTGATGTATGGGTAAGTAACTCTTTAATATGAAATGGGCATTTTATTACTTTTCCTTATTAACAGGGCTACAGTAGATTTTGTGAACTGTTTAAGCAAAATAGGCATTATTTGATTGAGTTTGCTTGTTTAATAAAGAGGTTTAGAGTAATTCTAAGTACTTTTGTGCAGCAGTATGCATAGGCATTCAGCAAGTACCAATTTTACAGGGATTTATGCGTTTGTGTGGTTTCCTATAGATAAATGTAGAAAATACAAAGTTACAACACTATTTAACATCACTGAAAAATGAATAGAGGGTTTGCACCGTTGTCACGTTCTGGTCAGTTACCCGGACGCCATTGCGGCGATACTCCTTTGTAAACGGAAGCATTAATTGCACGGTTAGTGTATCACTGAAGACGTTGTTCTACTAATTTATGCCGTCTAAACTACGGAAAATGCGTGGAAGCTGCTAAATCATATAGAGAAGGACTTGGTAAGCAGGAAAGGTCATTTTATTTTGACAAACTAAAGTTAATACAGGGCTCAACGCTAAGCAGCTCCAGTGTTTCCTTGGTTAGCTCCCCTACGCTGCTTTATAATCCGTTATACAGATGCTAGATGAAAAGAAAAAGCCATGTAAACTTTTCTGAAAACAGACAGTTCCCCTCAGAGACACATTCATATAACCTCCTATCCCCAATTCATTATTATGGGTTTCTTCCAATATTTTGTGCATCGTGAACAGTGAGATTGATCTGCCTGTATATTCTCCTTTTTATGTTCGTCTTCAGCTGTTAACGGCCTTTTACAGACTAAATATAATAATAACGTAATATTTCCACACAAATGATATTTTGGAACATGAATGCAGTGCAGTGAATGTACGACTTGCACGGGCCACAGGGCAATCCATATTGTCCAGCACTGTAATAAGTGGTAAACATCCGTACTATCTGCCTCCGTTGTCGCGGACTGATGACCCGATAGTTCTTTCTTCTATTTCTTATCCTGACGTAGTGAATTACTTTCGTTTCTTCGTTTTTTTGCTAAGCCTATACGCGAGTTCCGTTTGGTTCAATGGCATTGTTTACACTCAATGCCGCCGCAATGGCCGACTTTCGGATTGATGACGTAACGTAAAAAAACACTCTATAAACACCACAATCCCACTTACTAACTCACAAATCAAGTGATATAAAATTGCAGAAATAAAGTTGATGCAAACACCAACTAGAAATGACTTAAACATTACTTTCGCTGTGCTTAAATGATATTGTAATGAACGCTATTGCGGCAGGGAAGCTGCTGAGTCATTCACATAAGTATTAGGCGTGTAATAACACTTTGAAGCTAAATAATCATAATGATTCAAGCATTAACACTTATAGATTATTTGCTTGTCAATAACGCACACAATAGGCACACATTATAATCATCACCAGGAACAATCTTCACTCAGTCTCAAACGCACACAATCTGAGCTAGTATGAGGCTAACAAAACAAGGTAGCTATAGACCACACAAGATCGGTTACTGGCAGATACTGCCACCTGATGGCGCATTTGTGTAACTTAGAGAACTTTGTACAAGCAGTCTGCATAGTAAATCAATTATGATGCTCATTTAGCTGCGGCAGTAGGGAGTACTTCAGTTGTTTAAATAGTACTGATAAGATAACGCATGGATGGTAAGCAAACTCTTAAGGTGAACAGACATTTTATTACTTTTGCTTATTTAACAGGTTTACAGCAAATTGTGAACTCTCCAAAGCAAAATGAGTATTTGCTTGCATTTGTTTAATTTGTTTAATAATGGAGCTATAGCAATTATAAGTGCTTTTGTGTAGCTGTTAGTAGCAGTATGCATAGCTTTTCAGATCGCAGTGTCGGCGAATTTATAGCATGCCATGCATAGCAAATTTATGTGCAAGGTTAGAAATTATATTAGCAGCAGCATGCATAGCAAGACAAAATTGTTATCTAATATACTGTAGCAGTGGCAGCAGAAAGCACTTTAGTGATAATGCACGGACGGTAAATTTAGCTCTTTAAAGTGCAAATGCATTTTATTACTTATTATTATTATTATTATTATTATTATTATTATTGTTATTATTATTATTATTATTATTTACAGCAGATTTCATGCAGCATCAAATTATGCTTAGCAAATTCTGATTAAATATAATCTTACTGAAGACTATCTGGAGTGAGCCACACATGTAGCTAATGATTTGATAGTGCAGTGCAAAATATTGTCTTAATATGCATACTATTATTTTAAACCATCAAATTAGTGAGCAGCTGCTTTTTAACCAGAATTATTTCTGGGCACATGGCACTATCTCTACAGTGTGCACTTTTATCTTATTAATAGATTAAAGGTAAGTATTTCCATTAAAAAAAAAAATAATAATAAAATAAAACACAACTCTTAAAAGGTTCATTTAAAACTCTTTGCTCAGGCCACCTGAGTCTGAGCCAGGTGGTTGCTGGGGGTTACTTCATCTATCAGCCTACAGCATGATTCCTGTTTATTAATGTCACACATAGTGGGCGTTTGTACCTAGGTAAGTTAGGGATATTGACACACATGGTTATTTGGGTACAGCACTCAGGTTCACATTGCTAAGCCACTAGCTAATTTATCTGGGCTTTACTAGCCCAGAAACACATTTAACTCGGGTCACTAGTTTAAGCTATCTGAGTAAACAATCAGGTGCACATAGCAATAGTCCACTAGTGTTAAGCCATGCGGCAAAGTTATTTTATATGCTATTTGTGTATGTCTTAAATACTCTCAGTACCATATCGCCATATGCTTTGGCAGTAGCATGTTCCTGTACTTGCTTGCAGCAGCAGCAGCAATAATCTACAACTACAGCAATAAACTATTGCAGCAGCAATTCAGCAGCAGCAGCGTAGCAGATCTATTCCGCCAAGACCAAATACATTAACATTATCATTTACATTACCATGCTAAAATCTTCAGAGAGATTTTATATATGTATATATATATATATAATATAATATTTAACAGAATGTTCTAGTTTGCCTAATCTAGCTTTCTGATAAACCTGGCATTGTACACTGAAAATTGTTGGCTTGTGACTAACCTCTATTTTAAAGTAGATTTGCACAAAAAGCATCTGTTAAGTGCATAATGTAAATTATGTAAAATATGGTTAACTGCAGAAGAAAATCAAGGTGATGCATTCAGATGAATGGTGTCTCCGCAAGGACGCTCCACATGCTGTCTACAGCAGGAGAAAGCCCAGAGTCAAGGACAAACTCAGAGGTAGGCTATCAGTTACTCATTTTGCGGGACGACATTACTTCATAAATCCTTTAAATATGCTGCAACCTTATTTTCTCGTTTCCATTGTTTCAACTCTTCCATAGTTCTTCCTCTTTCATCACCCAGCAGTAATGAGGAGGAGTTATCTAAGGTACAATGTCACTTTTCAGTAGATTTGCAGTGGGGAAAAATGTATGCAGGGTATAAAAATGTGGTTCTTTTTTTGTTTTTTTAGTATTCAACACCCAAACAAAGACTTAAAGGAAGGAAAAGAGTAGCAAGTGAAGACTGGCAGTCTCAAATCAAACTAGGGAGATCACTGAACATGGAATCATCCCTATTTAAAGAGTCCACTGCTGATTCAGGTCAGTACGATTACATAAGGCCAATCTCAGAGGATAGCTTATGCTGATTTAAAGCTCTTGACCATGTGTGTGTGTGTTCTCAAGGTTTTCAAAACAAGACTGTTTCTGAAACCAGTTTACCACTAGAGGATCTTGATCATTTTGTTGAAGAGGTACAAGTTGATTTCAATATGGTGTGCTTATGCATATTTATAATACAAATAAATACATATTGACTTAGGACTACAATTTGGATAAAGAAACATCAACTCCCCAGAAAAGTGAAGCAGATGAATCATCAGGTGAGACGCCTCCCACAACCCAGTCTTTTTGGCATGCAGTGTTTACATCAAAGCCTTTAAAAAATTTCAAAAATAAGTAACAATATCAGTGGTTAATTAAGGACATGTATGTGCCACACAGAGCTGCATGTGGACCTGAAAGGGGACACGCAACTGCCCAGACACCCAACATTTCAACCCAGAAGACTTTTCATATCTAGCCCACTAGAGGATGCTGCAGGTAAATGTGTTCAGTCTTCAACAGCTTGAGCTTTCCAATGCAAATGAGAGCACTGAGTCTGGTCAAATTCTTAGTTATTTCTCTTTTTCTCCATTTGTAGTTTAACTAAATAAAAATAAAATGGGTTGTTTTTTTTTGTTTTTGTTTGTTTGTTTTTTTGTTTTGTTTTGTTTTTTTTAAGTATTTGGAGCTGAAGAGCAGTAGCTCAGAAAGCCACACAAGATTCAAGTTCATCACAGATTTACAGTTATGAATTTGGCAAATGGTTATCCAAAGCAACTTGCACTGTATTAAACGTATATATTTTCATTTTATTCAATTAATTCATGCATTCCCTGGGAATCAAATCCATGACCTTGTTAGTGCATGATCTACAATTTAAGATACAGGAATTCTACGATATAGTGCAGGATTAGGATACTTAATAGTTAAGGGTTTGTTCAAATCAATAGTGATAGTCATGCTTAGCTAAGCTCCACTTTTTTGAGTCTGTGCTCTGTTTTTTCTGCTTGAGAGAAGGACAAAAAGCAGCCATTGTGTGCTGCTGCCAACAAAGAGAGTGACATGAATGCCAGATGAGAAAATCTCTCGCTCTCTCGCTCTCTCTCTCTCTCTCTCTCTCTCTCTCTCTCTCTCTCTCTCTCTCTCTCTCTTTCTCTTTTTCTCTCTCTCTCTCTCTCTCTCTCTCTCTCTCTCTCTCTCTCTCTCTCTCTCTCTCTCTCTCTCTCTCTGCTGCATACCTACCTACTTAAACAAATTTTTGGGAAAAACATCATACCCAGAAGCTTGCTGAAACTGTCAAAATCTTGGGGGACATCTTTTTTTGTAAACATTATATTCCAAAAATGTGTGTGTCTGTGTGTCAGAGCGAGTAACTGAAGCACTGGCGGATGAAGAGTCTGAAGAAGAGTTGGGTGCAGGTGTCAGAGCTGCGTTTAACTCCTTTAAGACTCAGTTGAGAGCACACTTTACCGTGAGTACAAAAGCTAACTGCTGCCTTTTTTATTTAGTTACTTTTTTTTAAATTAAGATCATCAAAAGTGTAGTTGTTTTATGTTAGGGCAAATTATTCTTCAAACACAAACAAACAAAAGAAAAGGGAAATAAGTCAGTGCAGTGTCATTCCATTTTTTTTTATTTTTTTATTTATTTATTTTTGTCTAAGCAGTTGTTTTTCATTCAGTAAGAGTAAATGGATGCTGTCAAACTACCAAAAACACAAAAACAAACAAAACACAAGAGTAATACATATTACTAATGTGCTAAAAAGCTTCAGTGAAAATTGTTCCCGAATATAGAAGAAACTGCAATTCACTTCTCTAGTGAATTGCACTCTTCCACCAAGACATTTGCAAGTTTTTTAATGTGTCTGGAGGGACACATGAGTTCACATGGTTTGTTACTGCAAGACAGTCAACTGTTCTTCCTTCCTTGTAGCACTGTCTTAGGCAACTTGCATTATAGACATTGCATTTTGTCCCTCTGACCACACCTGCAGTAGGACTATGGCATATTCACAAGGTGATCGGGGACATTGGGCATCCATTTTCTGGTGTTTTCAGAGTCAGTAGAAATGTATCTTAAATGTTTTAAAATTTGTTATAACTGTGGCCTTAATTGCTTACCATCTGTAAACCGTAAGTGTTTTAGGGACTGTTCCACAAGTGCATGATCAGTGGACCATAAACTACTATAGCACAAGTATGAAAAATTGTTTAAATCCTTTCCAATTATGTTCTTTGAAGACTATTTGGATTTTACAAAATTTTATATAGCCATACAGAGACTCAAACACATTTTAAAAAGCTTTATCTGTTGAGTTTAAGTATATATATTACTCAAGCTTGAGAATACTGTAAGCAAAGCCAATTCAAACACTTGGGAGAGCTTCACAAGGAGTGGACTGAAGCATCAAGAGTCACCACGCTCAGACATCTCCAGAAAAAGGGCTACCACGCCACTTCTGAAACAGAAACAACATCAGAAGCATCTTACCTGGGCTAACGAGAAAATTTACTGGACTGTTGCTCAGTGGTCCAAAGTCCTTTTTTCAGATAAAAGTAAATTGTGCAATTTATGTTGAAATCATGTTTCCAGAGTCTGGAGGAAGACTCGAGAGGCACAGAATCGAAGCTGCTTGAAGTCCAGTGTGATATAACTGTGCTTGATTGGCCAGTCAACATGCCTGATGTGAACCCCTTTGAGAATCTATAGGATATTTTCAAGAGAAAGATGAGAAACAGTCGATCCAACAATATACAGAGGATCTGAAGGCTCAACAGTGCCTCAGCAGTGCCACAGGCTTATCACTTCCATGCCACTCCTCACTGTTGCTGTAATTTGTGCAAGGAGCAAGTAATTTGCTGTCATTTGTGCTGCTGACCAAGTATTGAGTGCATAAGTGAACATGCTTTAAAGAACTTGAACTTTTCTGTTTTGCAAATCCATTATTTGATTGATCTTAAAAAATATTCTAATATTTTGAGATACTGGATTTTTGACTTTCATGAGCTCTAAGCTCTAATCATCAAAATTAAAACAAAAAACTTTTGAAATGCTTTACATGTAATGAACCTAGAATATATTGAAGTTTCAGTTTTTTAAATAAGTTACAAACAAAAAATTAACTTTTTCACAATGAGATGCGCTTGTGTGCATATATATGTATGTGTGTGTGTGTGTATTTATACAGCAGTTCGTTCTAGTTCTTAAATCTGATTGGTTGAGAACCGTGAGATATTGTACTGGTATCGCTACAGGCACGCCCTTTCACAATTCTGTATCACTCCACTTATTCTAGCCGGGTCTGTTTTTTATTTTATTTTTTTTCCCACCGAGTGTCATGGCGGACGCCCAAATCCTGTATTATTATTATCTGTTTTTGTGTCACGGAATGTAGTTTTAAGAGGCGAGAATGTACTTGTTTATAGTTTAAATATGCAGTTCGTTAATAAAGATAATGTTTTACATTTTGCTTCCACGTTTTCGGACGTGACAGCTCCATATCGTCAGCGGACGTTCTGAACTCATCAATACCCCCCGAGAGCGTCTCAGCTCCGCCAGATCTTCTGGAATTTACTGCTGGGTCTGATGTCTTTGTTGTGGTTGCACATGAGATATAATTCGTTATGGGTAAATCTAACGACAGTCTTTGGCCTCATTAATCTATTATTTGTTCCAGAGAAGAAGATAGTTTTGGCAAAATCGCATGTTTATGTAAATTCAGTGCTGTATATCAGAATGCTACCCGTGTAAGTTTGACCGAATTGCCTAGCAACTTTTTTTGATGGCTGTTTTTGTTTATTAAATATTATTAAATGAATAAAATTTTATATAAACAGTATTTTATATAATGTATTTAATGATAGTGTTTAGTATTGAGAAACAATGCGTGTATTCGTGACAGTGATTTTAGTTACATTGTTCCGCCATTAGATGGCGACAAGAGACTGTTTTTATGAGTGAGTCAGCAAAAAGGGACTTAGAAGCTAAACAGAAAAGTTATAAAGACTATTAAGCGGAAGTTATTTTTAGTTTCAACAACAGCTTGCCATAGCTAATAAATGCACTGAGCAGCAAAATCACTCTTACCAGATGAAAGGATAATTAACGCTTTCTTCAGTGGACATTCAAACTAATGTCATATCATCGTAAATCTGAATGCTCTATCAGATGAAGGTACGTTAATGCTCAGTCAGTTTCTCTCTCATAATACTCATACATGATACAGTGAGTTTTTAATGCAATACAATAAGCTTTCAATAAAGCAACTCAATGTTGGGTCGTTACTTGTTCTAAAGTGACATTTTTGGAATTAGTAACCAAGCTGTTTATGCTCAGCTGTTTAACTGTCAACTTTAGATTTGAATTTGTGGCGGAAGAAGTAGTTTGCACAAAAGAAGGCTTTTAAAGACACTCCATTGTAATTTTGTTTATGTATTTACACACTCGTGCCGTGGAACTGTTGTATAAATACACACTTGTAGACTTCTGTGATTACCTAGGGCACTCGACCTTCGGTCTGATGCCTATGGCGAATCACAGCCGTGCCGATATACATCCATATCTCAAGTCTACTCGTGTGATATTGTGCTTATATGTATATATGTATGTGTGTACATATATGTATACAGAGTGTCCATGATGACCCCTGTCCACAACCAAAAGCCCCTAGAATGGGGACACAAGCAACACAACTGTATCTTGGAGCAGTGTATCCTTTAAAATCAAGTTTATTTGGGGAGATAATGGCACCACGATACACTGTGAGAGGATGACAAGCTGGTCAAGGGACTGTGATGCTCTGGGCAATGTACTATCTAAACCTCATTGCAGACCAGGACACCCATCATGGCAGTTATATTTTCTGCCCTGTTGCACTGCACACATTGTTTAACAATGGTGTAAAGAAACATAGGGCCTGTTTACACCTGGTCACTTCATGCGTTTTTCTGATTGGATGGCTATCTGAAAACGATATGCCCTCCGAAAAGCTTTCAAGTCCAATTTTTAAATCCGATCGCTCAAACCGCTTCAGGAGGTGGTCTGGGACGCATTCCAGATGAAACTAGACAAGTGTCAGTGTTAAAATAATAAACACGTGAGAGCGTTTTATAGGCTTTATGACATGCTATAATCAGATATGACTGCTCTAATGCAACACGCAAAACAAATCAAGTGAACAGAAATAGAATAAAACATAACTATATTCATACCACTCAACGTGATGACTGAACGGACCCACTGACAAAAGGCAGCAAACACGGTATAGTCTGTGTATTAGTGTGAAATATTTCTTTAGCAACTTTAGTTTTTCAAATGAAACAAAGTAAGTTGCAGATGCTTAACACAGTCATCTTTATTAAAAGTAGTAAAACTAACTTATCTTTCAAGTGGCGATGCCACTTTCTCCTGTTGCGGTCTTTGATCGTGAAATTAGCTTATGCTGAATAAAATGCAGGGCATATCTATTGTTTTCATTGACATTTTTGAAGATTGGATATATAACCATTTTGCGAAGTCACATTTATGTGGCCAGGTGTAAATGGATCCGTTTTTTAAAAATAAGATTGTTATCTGATCAGAGAAAGGGCATAAAGTGACCAGGTGTAAACAGGCCCATAATGAAGAGTTCAAGGTATTGTATTGATCTCAAGGTTCTTTAGAAGTTAAAGGGGTCCTACTACGCTCGTTTACAAAGTCTTGATTTTGTTTTGGGGGTGTGCTAGAACATGCTTGGTGGTTCAAAAAATTATTTTTTTAACATAATTTATATTATTACAATACATGTCTCTCAACCTAGCACAAATGGCTTGATTAATTCCGGGTTTAATGAAGGCCCGTCTTCCAAAAAACAAAGTGTGTTGTGCTTGGTTAGCTCTCCCATTGCGTTGTGATTGGTGAACAGCTTAGACGGTGTTTCAGTACTGCCGCGCCCCTTGTTAAAGAAGCAAGTTCTGTGTACAACTGTTAGCGCAAGCTAGATTAAAGTGATTCTTACGTTTTAAATATGGATATTTTTCTTACAAAAATGCATTGATTCGCTACAGGAGGCCTTCACTAGCCTAACCTATTCTAGTGCAAGTTTATGCATTTTAAAAAACACTCACATTATAAGTGAAGCTATCTACACTGTATTATGAATAAATGTCTTACCACTCGCTGCACACGTCTGCTGCACGTTGCGGCTCCGACGCGGCAACCGGAGTAGATTGTGGCTTCAGCATGTTTCGACCCCCTGTCTGTAGCGCATTACTGCTCTGAAACGGCCACTCTAGTCAATGCTTGTGTTTATACCCACCATGCTGTGGCTTACTGAAGCAGCTCCCTGCACTGCGTCGCTAAATTTAGGCTAATCCCCCACTCAGATACTACATGACACCTTTATGGTTCTTGTAGAGGCCATGGTTTGGTGGGTCAGTGCTGTTTCAACAGCACAAGGATACACAACATATATGTAGATATGTGGTCATAATGTTTTGGGATACCGGGAGAAGGACTGTTACACGAGCTGAACAGGGTTATCCACCTTATTTTTCAATGCGGAAGTAAGCTGTTTTCTGGTAATGTGTTAGACGTCCAGCAGTTTATTAGTGTGCATGTTTCTGACCAAACTGTCCGAAACAGCCCTCCATGAGGGTAGCATGAGTGCTGACATTCTGTAGTGGGACCTGTGCTCACAGCCCGACACTGTGCAGCATTTGGCAGAGAACATCAGAATTGGCAGTTTTACAAACGTAATAGAGTAGTATAGTTTCCGCTAGCTAGCACATGGAAGTCTGTACGATATTCCATGGATATTCTTCCCCACACCATCACTGACCCACCACCAAAACAGTCAAGCTGGATGATATTGTAGGCAGCATAACATTTTCAGATACCAGTACTGCTGCTGGGTTCTTGCCTTTCTACAGCCCTGTCCAGTTATTCTTGTGTAACAACCCTTTTCCTAATATCTCCTCCATGCTCTTAACACTGTACTGAGAGACACAACAAACCTCCTTACGACAGGCATGGCCATCCTGGAGGAGCTGGACTACCTGAATTACAGGATTAGTTTTGAGTTGAAAAAGCCCTCCAATCCGACTTTGTTGGTACCATGATGCTGATCATCAGCTTTCTTTGTCAACCCAGGCTTTAGAGCATGTGCACTTATGTGTGACATAAGTGGCGAACAGCCAATCACATGCTTTGCAACACAGAGCAAGTGTAAGTAACTTCTCACAATAGAGCCAACAGCATAAAAAATTCTTGCTTAAGGTTACAGGGAACCCTGGGTATTAAGACTTATGTCTTAATATAACATAAATGATGTCTCTTACTAAAATATGTAGTAGAAAATCCATGAAAGATTTACGGTATTTAAGAAATCCACATCGTTATATACATATTTTGGACTCTGGGGGTACTGTTATTTTGATTACATAGAACGGCTGCAGTGAGCCACAGCTACTGATAGAGCTTAAAACGATGTAAACATGCCAACTCCTGTCATCACACTGCAGCCACTGAAGGAATTTCTCAGTGCGATATCTGGGTGCGTTCAGACTCTTTGTCAAAAAAATCAATGGTACAGCATTTGGTTTAAGAATCCGCTTATATCCATCAACACATGTAAGGTGTTTCAGTAGCTGTGGTCATTGTATTAGTATTTTAATTTCCAAGTTGTGTTGTGGTAAATATAGTGTATTTATACAACCGTTCTACATAATCAAAAGAATGCGACACCCCACAGTCCAAAATTTGTATATAACAATGTGATTTTTTTTTTTTTTTTTTTAAATAATGTAATTCTTTCATGGGTTTTCTACTATATATTTCAGTAAGAGACAAGTCTTGCATTTACACTGAAGAAAGTATTCGTCCATGAAAGAGGACAGATAAAAGAAACTACCTTGCTCTCTCAGTCACAAGTGAAACTTAAGTTAGTTTATATAGTTATATAGTCAGTTATATAGTATATAATATATAGCAATATATAGAGACTCAAACATGTAAGGTCACATGTAGTCATTTATTGATTCTATACAACTATATATGACCTTTAATTTGGAAAAAAGAGAAACTGGGGGAATGACTTTTTTTGTGTGTGTCAGATGTGTCACACTCGCATCTGATCCTAATCCAAGCCACTTTCATAGTACCTAAAACCCAGGATTGGTGCAAACTAAACTGTACCTTACCTGGCTAGCCAGTTAATCCAGCTTCATGGTAAAGTCCCCAGGTTAGCCATGGAGTGTAAGATACTATGGCAATGAAAACTGCTAAAAGTTGAGCTACTTTAATGGTATCTAAAACCTGCAGTTGGCACAAACTAAAGTAGATTAGCCACCTAAACTGGTTTCATGGTCTGTACTATTTGGCCAGTAGAAAAATGCTGCCATTGTATGTGGCTTAAACATTGTTTAAAATTATGTCCTTTTTTAATAAAAGAAGAAAAACAGAGGGACATGCATTAGGGACATTTTGGGTGAACTATCTGATTTGTTTTGTCAGTATGGAATTCTCTTCTTTGTGATCCAGAGCAGGTATAAGAAGATTGAAGCCAGATCCCTGCAATCTTTAACAGACTGTCAGAGAAATGTGACTTCACTCTTGGGAACTGTACACAACCAAAGGTACAGTGCACAAAACACAGCATTGGCATTCAGCAGCGTCTTTGGTTTGGTTCTGTTTTCATCCATAAACCATGTAAATCTAGTCTAAACATATCACCATTTAAGCTGACTAAACACTAACACTGCTCACTTTTAATCAACATGATTATAGCTGAGATTCAGAAAACAATCCATGCTGTTCTGCATGTAGGTTGGTGCATTTGGAGCAGTTCCAGAACACGGTGGTGCAGCAGTTGGCATGTTTGGAGCAGGACTGTCTGTCTCTCAAAAACATTGAGAAAGAGACTGTGGTCTGTCTCAGCTTCTCAATAAAATGAGCACATTGTCATATTAAATAGATTGCCTTCAAAGGCAAACTGAAATGTTTATATATTCACCTGAACAAAGTATATTTAACACAACAAGTCTTATGCACTTGGTCATATTTCAGAATTTCTGGCAGTCGGAGTCTGACACAGTTCGGGCATTCTGTGATAGACAGCAGAAGAGGTAGTCTAAGCCTGTCCTATGTTTGCTTGAAGCACACAAGCTGTTTTTGTCTGTATATTGGGAGAAGTGTTTTGTTTGTTTGTTTTCCTACCATAGTCCACAACACTAGGCTAAATTTTTGCATCGTAATTTACCCTAGAGCAGGGGTAAGCTGAGAGCCTAAAGAGTTTAGCTCTAACCCTAATCAAACACACCTGAACCAGCCAATCAAGGTCTTACTAGGTATACTTGAAACTTCCAGGCAGGTGTGTTGAGGAAAGTTGGAGGTAAACTCTGCAGGAGACTGGCCCTCCAAGAACAAGTTTGGTGACATCTGCCCTAGAGCTTTCAAAGTTATTGATTGATTTGATTGATTGACTTAATTTAATAAAGCTTTAAATGTACAACTCTTTCATCAAATCATTCAAATATTCCGATGACATAAGGCCCCTATAATTGTTAAAGTTCAGGACTTTAATTAGAACTTTTAGACAAGATTTTCTTAAGCTAAACTTAAGACAAAGTTTGAGGTCTTGTCAACGTGTGTGTGTGTGTGTGTGTGTGTGTGTGTGTGTGTGTGTG
>JAHKKF010470514.1:0-14242 GCA_019740295.1 Labeo calbasu | reverse complement strand
ATCAAAACAATGAAAAGCACCTTGTAGTGTTGAACGACGGAGGTTCCACCTCTCGGAACAACGGCTTTGCAAACATTGCACGTTGCTGTCTTACTTTGTGGCGTTTCGAGCGTAAAATATTTCCACACAGCGGACATGTTGTATGGCGCTCAATGCTTAAACTGCTACCTGCAAACTGCAGAGGATTTCCTGAAAGGAGGCGTGTCATCTCTCTCAGTGTCTCATTGGAGCACAGACACGTCACCTAGCCCGGGATCACTTGTGAAGTCATTTCAGCAGACAGCATTGTAGACATAACTCTGGATCGGAAATTTCTCCAGGTTGGATCGGAAATTTCCGATCTGTTAATTAAGCTGGTATCGGAACCCGATACCGATACTGGATCGGATCGGCCCCATCCCTAGTTGCTTTGAGGTTACTAGGTGCTTCTGGATGATTAATGCGTTGCTAAGGGGTTTCTGTGTGTTCTTATGTGAGGTTACAAAGGTGCTTTAGGTAGTTAGGTAGGTAGTTTGCTAATGTGTTTAGTTTTGAGAAGATTGCTATGATTCTGTGTGATTTTAGGGTATTCTATGTGGTTGTTAATAAATTATGAAGTGTTGACGTGATTATAACACATTGCTAAGGTGTATTGTGTGGTTGTTAGGATGTTACTAGGGTGTTTTCTGTGTGATTTTTAGTGTTTTGAGTGATAATTAGGAAGTTAATTTCCAGGTTTCTAGGTTGT
This sequence comes from Labeo calbasu, assembly GCA_019740295.1. NCBI lineage: Eukaryota > Metazoa > Chordata > Actinopteri > Cypriniformes > Cyprinidae > Labeo > Labeo calbasu. The sequence continues at coordinate 13,515 of JAHKKF010470514.1, read as the reverse complement.
GGTTGTCTGAGAGGCTGTTAGCATGTCGCTAGTGTTTCTGGGTGATTGCTACTGGCCTAGATTGGCCTGTTTTAGCATCTGCCAGGTGAAAATTGTGAGTCTGAGTGCTATAAAGGCATTTTTCATGTCAAAGGGGATTGTTTGAATCTTTTACCTCAGGTAAAGCAATGGTACTTGACTTAGCAAATAGCTCTAATGCTAATGCAAGTGTGGATGAAGTAATTGTTTAAAATGCTAATCCTGTGAGTGGCTCCATGAGAATTGGTGGTGATTGTTTTATAATGAAATCTAATTAAGGTTAATAAAGTGGATGAGAGGTGAGACGCCGTACTATATGCGAGATATGAAACGTGATCGGCTCGATGACTTCACAGAAATGCCTGCAGGCTTTTTACTTCTGAAGGATGTGCGCTGCATCTCGACGTCGGCGCTCACAGTTAAGATAAAAGTCAGCGGATTTTGCCCGATCTGTTTCGGCTCGTCTCGCTGCACTGCTGATGTAGCTCTCCAGGCCCTCTAAAGTCTTTTTAATTCCCACATTTATGTTTAATACCGAATTCATTTTTAACTGCATCTGCTTTGTAAGGAGACGTGCTGTAAAGCATCCCGCAAAGATTTCCACGAATACGAGTGAAAATGTGAAACAAGAACGACTTTGGTTCTTTAATGAGACGTTCATATGGAACAGATATAAGTCCTGCATGTTTGAAGACGGTCTTATTTATCATTTACTGCATTGCTTTCTTTTTTTCTGAGCCATTCTTGAAGGTGAGCCAGATGAAGATAATGTAGGGAAGGTCAGAGCACATCCTGCGTCACGTTCCCAAGAGAATTTGTGAAGGAAAAGAAGGATCACATGCAACATTTACAGCGTCACTGACACGCTTCTGCAGAGCGTTGCACGCTTTCCTGTTTTTGCAGTAAATTTACTCTGCACGAGGTTGAAAAACAAGCCAGAGCTCTTGAGAAACAGCTTGAAAAGTTGGCACCACTTTCACACAAGATACGTGTCAAAACTCTGAATTATTTTGTCATACTGTATTGCGTATGCAGCTGTACACGACACAAACTGAGGCAAAAAATCAAACATTTCTTAAGCTGTTGTGTCTGATTCATTTTAGTGAATCATTACAGTGAGTCAGTTGATTCATTTTAATGAATTCATTTTAAAGGATTCGTGTAAATGATATAATAGTAGTGTTTAGGCAACAGTCAAACACCTCCTAAGCTGTTAAGACCGATTCATTTTACTGACTCATTTCATTGAATCAGTTGATTCATTTTAATGAATTCACTTTTAAGCATTCATGTAAATTATATAATAATAGCACTTAGGCAATAATCAAATACCTAAACTGTTGAATCTGATTCATTTTAGTGAATCAGTTTATTCTTTTTAATTAATTCATTTAAAAAGATTCATGTAAATTATATATAATAACATTTAGGCAATAATCAAATACCTGAACTGTTGAGTCTGATTCATTTTAGTGAATCAGTTGATTCATTTTAATGAATTCATTTGAGAAGATTCATGTAAATTTTATAATAAAATTTAGCATGTAGGCAATAATCAAATATCTAAACTTTTGAGTCTGATTCATTTTAGTGAATCATTTCAGTGAATCAATTGATTCATTTTAATTAATTAATTTGAAAGGATTCATGTAAATGGTACTATATAATATTAGCATTTAGGCAATAATCAAACACCTCCTAAACTGCTGAGTCTGATTCATTTAATGAATCAATTGATTCATTTTAAAGGATTTGTGTAAATGGTACAATAATAGCATTTAGGCAATAGTCAAACACCTCCCGAACTGTGGAGTCTGATTCATTTTCGTGAATCATTACAGTGAATCAGTTGATTCATTTTAATTAATTATTTTAAAGGATTCATGTCAAATATATAACAATAGCATTTAGGCAATAATCAAACACCTGAACTGCTGAGTCTGATTAATTTTGGTGAATCATTTCAGTGAATCAATTAATTCATTTTAATTAATTAATTTGAAAGGATTCATGTAAATGGTGCTATATAATATTAGAATTTAGGCAATAATCAAACACCTCCAAAACTGCTGAGTCTGATTCATTTTAACAAATTCATTTAAAAAAGATTCATGTAAATTATATAATAATAGCATATAGGCAATAATCAAGCACCTAAACTGCTGAGTTTGATTCATTTTAGTGAATCATTACAGTGAATCAATAGATACATTTTAATAAACTCATTTTAAAGCATTTGTGTAAATGATATAACGTCATTTAGTCAATATTCAGATACCTCCAAAACTGAGTCTGAGTCATTTTAGTGAATCATTTCACTGAATCACTTGGTTCATTTAGTGAATGCATTTTAAAGGATTTATGTAAATGATATAATTTATCTTAATTAAATACAGTTTTATATAAGTCATGTAAATGATTAATAATAGTCTTTTTTATTGCTAATAATAATAATAATAATAATAATAATATAACTGACTGTTTTGTAGAACATTTGGTATGCACAAGGTAGGTAGAAAAAAGTCAGAGCTCTTGAGAAACAAGCTTGAAAATTTGGCACTTCTCGGGGGAGCTTCCCACCAGATGTCAAAGACTTGCATCAATCGCCGCACACTCTTTGATGGTTGCATTGTAAATGCATTCAGTTGCATTTTTGTAGCACTTCCACGCTCACGCCAGACAGTGTTAGCGTAGCCGCCATCTGGCTTTGATTAATGCAGTTAACAATCAATAAGTGAAGCATCTGCTAATCTGCAAAGCTCCACTCCACCGTAGTCATTGCATTATGAACACCCTTATTATGATTATTGATGATCAAAACGTGGCATTGACTAATCCAGAGCGCTTTGGTTTTCACATCAGGCGTACTGCGTGTTGCACAAGTCTCGAAATGAGAAGTTCTGGCATCAGAACCAGCGCAATTAGCGCCAGCGCGCTCTTATCTGTCACCCGCCGCTCTGATGCTGATTCCAGACAGGTGTGATTACAATAGTAGGTTTCTCGGGTGCGTTCGGGCCCATCATTGTGCGGCATGAGGAAGTTGTGACAGGCACTGAATGCCGAATGTGCAGCATTGATTACGGTCCTGAAGTGTGACCTTTTTTCGGCGCATCCCTTCACAGTTTGATGCGGATCGTGGATCGATGGCGCTTGGTGATGGAACGCGTGTGATTGCACAGTAAATGCATTTCGGCCACCAGCTGAGATATGGTTGGATATGGATGTCACATTTTATTGTCACCAACTTCGATATGTATAGAAAAGTGTTTTGTGGATTTTCAGAGTTGAGGAGTGACTAGATACAAATGAGCATGCTGCTAACTAGTTTTTAGAGTGACAGTAGTTTAAAGTGTCACTTTTCCAAATTGTTGCTTTTTGTCATAGAGGTTGTTAAAACTCTGGGGTTTTCATTATGTTTTTGTTTTATCATGTTGTAAGCTGAGGCAAAAAAAAAGCTTTAAACAGTTAAGTCTGATTCACTTTAGTGAGTTATAACAGTGAATCAGTTGATTCGTTTTAAAGAGTTAATGTAAATGATATAACAATAGCATTTAGGCAATAATCAAACACCCCCTAAACTGTTGAGTCTAAATTATTTTAGTGAATCAGTATCGTGAATCAGTTAATTCATTTGAAAAAGTTAATGTATATGATGCAGTAATAGTGTTTAGGCAATAATCAAACACCTCCTAAACTGTTAGGTCTGAATCATTTTAGTGAATCATTACAGTGAATCAGGTGATTTATTTTCAAGAGTTCATGTAAATTATACAATAATAGTGTTTAGGTGATAATCAGAAACCTAAACTGTTAAGTCTGATTCATTTTAGTGAATAATTTAAGTGAATCAATTGATTCATTTTAGTGAATTCATTTTAAAGACTTCACGTAAATTATGTAATAATAGTATTTAGGCAAAACAAATCAAACTCAAAAATCAAAATCAAACTTAACCTGTTAGGTCTGATTCATTTTAATGAATCAAGTTTAAAGGATTCATATAAATGATATAATAATAGCATTTTGTTATTGTGAATAATAATAGTAATAATACAAGAATAAATACAAAGGGGAATATATATATATATATGTATATGTATGTGAAACATTTAGTAAAATTCTAAAATTTGTCCTGTTGTTTTTGTTAAATATAATTTCTGAGTTTATTAATTGTGTTTAGTGTAAAATTGAAAGTAATTGTAATGTTTAGTGCTCTGTTTGAGATGCCAACTGGGTAATTGCTTGATAATTAATTGCTTAAATATAAAAAGTTAAGTGTATCATCTAAAGTTATATTAAAAAAGATCTCAGCTCTGTTAAATACCTTGAGAGTGGTATTAAGCTACTTTTTATGACTTCCTCTGTAAAAGGTTAGCTTGACTTTAAAATATAAGTATCTTGTAAGTCTATAAAGTTACAGGATCAAGTCTAGGTCAAATTTTTGACTCCAGACTTGTACTTTTGAAAAGACGCTGTACCGATCGTCCATTAGGACAGTAAATCGTACGTTGTCGTCTCTGTTGTAGCGTTTCTGGCCATAACCATCACACACGGCCGGTCATTACCTGCATAAAGCGCATCACTGGACAAGTTAGTCATTAAATGTCTGCACAAATGTGCCCTAATGAAGTTTTCCAGCCTCATAATTATTTGCTTCCCTTTGTAGTTTGTGCAAGTCAGGTGATTAGCGGCACAGCAGAGTCTGGCTCAGTAATTAGTCCTAAACAGCCTCGTTTGCTTCATCTCTTCATCACACTTTTCTGTCTGTGTTTTTAGCCAAAATCACAGCAGGTGAGGTACCGGAGGGGGCGAGCGTTGCCAGGCGAGTGTTGCTAGGCAGCCGCTGACTCCATGAGGGGGCAAAGCGTACCTGCCTATAGGAATGATGTCTGTTAAGGGCACTTAGGTACACCCGCGGTACAGATAGATTTCACAAGAGCACATTTTGGGTGATATTTCACCTGAAATTCACATAAAAACAGTCAACAGTTATTTCTGGATTAAGAAAATGAAAACCATTAAGTGCCTTTTTTGCATTGTGACATTTCATTTAATGGCAATTAACACTCTTCTGTGTTTTAATTGCTGTAATGTGTCTAGATGTTGGACTTTAGTTTTTTTGTCTTTTATACCATGCTATATTGCACATCGTATTTGATGCGTGTATCAATTATAAAAAGTTACATATAAAATATTTAAAATATATTATAGTATATTCTCAGTGCTCTACAGGCATCTGGTGTCAGATTCATTGCTGTTACTGTGAGGAAATCATTTTAATTCAGCACACGTTCGAACCTCGTAATGCGCCGCAAAGCACGCCGCTGTTCGAGATTTCAATTGAAGTGCTCAGAAAACGTCTGAATCACGGCAGGCGGTCTTTGCAGGATTGAATCATTTTTGTTTTGTCACTCATTCTGCTGGAGCCTTGAAAAAAAAGCTACGGTTCTTCATTCTGAATGCTGAAAAACTTGGAGAGCTGAAGGAAGCTCGATGTGTCATGCGGCTGAGAGGAGTGTTTGACAGTTTTCCCAGTGTTATGTCCGTGGTTATGATTATATGTAATTGACTGTGGATGGAGCGTCACGTTTAAGATGTCAGGTGCCAGCGCAGCCAGACGCCACACTCGATCTGAACAGTTGTGTTTCCATATGCCAACCCAGCTCAGATCAGTCATTCTCCAGCAGTCCCTGAGAAACAACACTAGAGAGCTGGATCACCTCATGCAGAATATATTTAAATTTATATATAACGAGTTATCATTACCACTTAAAGATTTTGGTTCCTTAAAGATGAAGTTTGCAATTTCTGTTCCACTAGGACTTTTCAGCTTTCCTGAACACTCCTCCTCCATTCATTGGTTGGTCAAACAGATAGTCCCGCCCCCAAACTCACATCATTGGTCAAGTCAGTGTTGCTGATGTTGGGTTGGACAAGATTAGCAAACAAAGCAATGTTTATAATTAAGTGTTTTAACACTGCATAAATTACACATCACCTTTAATGATTCCATTAAGATTTTGTAATTCTGAGGATGAAAATAAGGACCTAATACTATACTTATATTTTTAGTGTTTAATACATATTTTAAGAGCCACTCTGACTGATTCAGCAACTGAGTGAGTCGTTTAACTGATTCAAACTGACAGATTGTGGATTTGAGATTGATTCATTATAATGAACTGGTTCGTAAGAGTCGTTTTTAACCTGTGTTCTGAACACTTCTTCTACCTCCAGATTTAAGAAGAATATATTTTAACATTGCACAAGTTGCATTGCCTTTAAAGACTCATAACAGATCTTTTAAGAAATTGGACCTAATAATTGGCTAATAGATTGAGTGAGTCGTTCAGGAATTTTGAGTCTTTTTTTAATTGATTCATTATAAAAACTCAGTTCATAAGAGTCATTTTAAGGTTTCCTGGACACTCCATTTTATGACCAAATATCTTAACACTGAACAAGTTGCATCACCTTGAAATGATTCCTTTAACACTTATTTTAATCATTTAAGGAAGCTGATAAAAATCGGACCCAATATTTGGTGTTATCTATATACTATATAAGCAATAATGTATTTGGTAACACATTGCATAAAGATTGAGTGAGTCGTTCTGGAATCTTGAGTCTTTTTTTAAGTGATTCATTATAAAGAATCAGTTCATAAGAGTCATTTTAAGGTTTCCTGGACACGCCATAAGATTTTAGGACCAAATATCTTAACACTGAACAAGTTGCAGCACCTTGAAATGATTCCTTAAACAGTTATTTCATTCATTTAAGGATACTGATAAAAATCAGACCTAATAATTGATGATAAATGAATACTATACAAACAATTATGTATTTGGTTACACATTTTATATATATTTTAAGAGCTACATAAAGATGGAGTGAATTGTTCAGGATTCTTGAGTTGTTTTTTAATTGATTCATTATAAAGAATCAGTTGCATAAGAGTCATTTTAAGGTTTCCTGGACACGCCATAAGATTTTAGGACCAAATATCTTAACACTGAACAAGTTGCATCACCTTGTAATGATTCCTTGAACAGGTTTTTTACTCATTTAAGGAAGCTGACCTAATAATGGATGTTAAATATATACCAAACAAACAATAATGCATTTGGTAACTGTACAAAAGTTACTTAATGATTGAGTTATTGAAAAATTTATTCATTATTAAGAATTCAGTCATTTTTAACAGAAGCAGATCATAAGAGTCATTTGTTTGTGAATCACTATACTAATTGCGCTGCATGTTTTTAGCACAAAATAAATTGTTTTGGTGTTTTAGTGTCTATTTAGCATGAATTTTTTTCTTTTTAAAAAGATTTTAAAGATTTTCTGCACTCAGCTGAGTATGTTAGTATGACATTCAGCCCACATTAGCACACAAACACTCATGCTTAAGAATCAGTAATGAATCTGAACATCATTAAAATCCTTCAGTTCCAGTGCTTTGTTTTGTTTTTAAATGCCTGTTTTGTTCAGACCAGATTGTGGCAGCTCAGTGCTTTTTTTCCTCCTCTTTGCATGTAATGGGAAATTAAATACATAAAGTTAATAAAGTGAAATGAGAGGTGGAGAGATTGGTGTTGTGTTAGCGGGAATGAAAGCGATGCCGGATGAAATCACAGTGCCGTCGGCATCTGCGCTGGGAATTCAGTGCGCTAATCGACCAATTAGAGCTTTCGGATTCGGCGGAGAGACGTAACACAAAGCCCGGCCTGTCGTTTAATCAACTTAATTCTAATTTAAAATCGGCGGAGTGCAAGTGCGCTGTTTGCTTGCGTTGAATAATCACGTATTTGTTTCTAAAAGAAAAACACATTTGCTTTAAAATTGCATTACAGAAATAGGATTGAATCCCAGCCGTCTGAAACGATCCCCCGGATCCATTTGCCTCCAGGCAGATATTGATGTCGAAACCTAAAAGCGCTCAACGTGCACGTGTACGTACAGCGGCCGAGCGCGTCCAATCGCGGCGCAGTGGGCCGTATACAAAGAGGCAATTAATATCGAGCCGAGCACGGTGGCCTGCGACGTCCTATAATAACATGGTTAGACCAAAGGTTAATGTGTTGAATTCAATATGCATCCTCATTCGTTTCAATGAAGCTGTCCGAAAAAAAGAGAGGTAGTGTGTAATCAAAGGGCTCCCTGTGCAAAGTGAAATTAATTATAGGGGCCTTCATAAATTCAATGTCATGTCTTAATCTTCCGCCGGTCCCCCTCCTAACTGTTATCAGCTCGGCTGGATGTGGGCCGCACGCTCGGGCCGATCTAATGAACGGCTGTGTGAGATGATAATTGTGAATGAGCTGTATGTCGGCGGAGATGTGAGTCTGCATGGACCCTTTAGTCAAACGCCGGTGGAAATGGTGGTGTTTATCAGCCCATCTCCCTCACAGTGAATATAGAGAGGACATTATGCTTTCTGCAAGTCAACTGCTGTGATATTTAATACAGCCGAGCGGTCTGGTGTGCGTTGCATGATCAAAATAACAGCAACTTCTTTGAAAACATCAATGCATGCATGTCTTGAGACACTACATCAGACAAGATTTGAAGGAATAGTTCAGCCAAAAATTTGCTGAAAACGTACTCAACCTCAGACCATCAAAGATTTGGAGAAATGTAGCTTGACATCACTTGCTCACCGCTGGATCCACTGTAGTGAATGGGTGCTGTCAAAAATGAGAGTCCAAACAGCTGATTAAAAACATCACAATAATCCAGAAGTAATCCACATCATTTAATCTCTTGTGAAGCCAAAAGCTGTGTTTGTAAGAAACAAATCCATTTTTAACTTAAACCAATTGTTTCCAGTTGGTCCTTTATCCATAATATTGCTTCCTCCAGTGAAAAAGTTGTCTCGTCTGAATCAGGAGAGATATATCCACAGATCAAGCACCGTTTACAAGCAAAAACAGTCCAAAACAGCTCTGGACAAATATACTGGTGGATTTTGATGTGAGAGCACAAGCGTTATTATGGATTATGGACTCAAATTTAAAAACTTAAAATGTCTTGATAATGAATTTGTTGCTTACAAACATGCAGCTTTTCAATTCACAAGATGTTAATTGATGGACTGAAGTGGTGTGGATTACTTGTGGATCATTGTGATGTTTTTACCAGCTGTTTCTCATTCTGACGGCACCCATTCACTGCAGAGGATCCATTGGTGAGCAAATGATGCAATGTTACATTTTTCCAAATCTGTTCCTGTGAAGAAACAAACTCATCCACTGTACTTCTTGGATGGCCTGAGGGTGGCTAAATTTAAAATGCTGGCTGAACTATTCCTTTAAACATCCTAAATGTGTTTGTTTAGTGTGTATTTTCCTGTTAATCTTCCGAGTAAATAAATACTGTAAGGCCAGTGTAAGTTTTTGGGATTTTTTTTCAGCTGCTTTTGTTGGTGAAAACGGTGCATCTGATCACACTCTAAAAATGCTGGGTTATAAACAACCCAACGTGGGTTATTTGGCAACCCAGCGCTGGGTAAATATTGGATGGAACACATGCTGGATTATTTTGACCCAGCTGGTTGGGTTAAATGTTTTTACCAGACATGCTGTGTTCTTTTTTAAGTCAACTATTTTTCAAAATTATTATATTGCTTAGTTTAAAATGGACTGGAACTTATACAAACACACACAGAATCACTAGAGGCAACAGCAATAATCAAAAGGTGAACATTATTAAGCAAGAACACATGGACAAAATACAAGACAAATCATTTATTTGGGTGAATACAGCATAGTTTACAATATTACATACTTTTAAACTTGTTTAACAAGCATTTTAGACATAAAAATGTAAATATTAAAAAATATAATTTTAATTTTAGTGTATTCGGTTGTTCTCTGTGATCTTTTTTTACAGAAATAGCACTAATTCTCATGGTGGTGTGTTGCCAAAATCTGAGCCGGTGAAGGGCCGCTGTTTGCCGGGTTAACTGCGAACTTCAGACCACGGCCTCGCGTTCCACTCATAGCTGAAAGATGCCGTGACTGACTCCAAAAACTGCCCATAAACAAACAGTACTGACATTAGAGAACATATTTTAAGATTAAACCCAGTACAATAACAAATAAAATACATCTATTTTATGCAAGGCAAAAGGCATTTCCATCCTGCGAAACAACCACTGCTGACGCAGCTGGCTGACTGACATCTCATCCTTACGTTGCGTTGCCTAAAATAATACATTTTACAGCACAGTAAAGACTTTATAAATGAAATAAAATGTATACAAACCTTTATTTCACTGAAGATGTGCAAATCAGAACCGCTCTCTCCTGTAGAGGACTCAAAAGTCCCACGCTCTGACTGACTGTAACCCAGCGTTAAAAATGACCCAGCAATTTAGTCACAGAAAAACTACTAAAAAATATTAAAAATAACCCAATTACATTTTTTAGAGCGCACTTAGTAAAGTAACCGCATAGATCACCTCATGGTTTGTAGAATCATTCATTGGTTTTTGATGATTTGTGCACAGACTTAGGGGAAGCCGTCTGCACTGGTGATGGGGAACGCCATGATGAATTTGATCAAGAATATGTCGCTTGTCCATTGTAGACGATAACAACACTAACGTGTTTTCTTTCTGATTCTCTTTTTGCAGGCATACTTCCGACAGGGTGTTGCCCTTCAGTACCTGGGGCGCCATGCGGACGCCCTGGCCGCCTTCGCCTCGGGACTGGCGCAGGACCCCAAGAGCCTACAGCTGCTGGTGGGAATGGTGGAGGCCGCCATGAAGTCCCCGCTAAGAGGTACACATGGCATTTGTAGTAGCTTTGGAGTCGAATTCCTATAAACAGCCTCTTAAATATAACAAAAAATCTTCATTAGGTTCATGAATGGGCCAGATATTGTCTTATTTGCAATCTAAAAATGCAGAAAGCTGAGTAGGAAATGATGTTTGTGTGTAAAATCATTTCTGATGAACAGGGAATATAAATGAAAGATGCAACATGCTGTTTTTGGGGCTCTTCTGGTGTAGATTCATCTGTTGGCTCTAATGAGCGTGATAATGAGGGTTCAGTGTGCATAATGAGCTTCATTTACTAACCGTATTAGCGTTTGAGAGGTATACGTGCGTTTTTTCGGATCATATTTGACCTGCTTCATCATTTTGAGTCGTTTTGCATTTTTATGCACTGAATGAAGAAGTCTCAGCTCTCTACTAGTGGAATTAAAGTGATGTTATTTAACAGTATTAGACTGAGGTTGAAATTTAAATATAGATAAAATATTATTAATATAATCAATAAATTACTAGTTTACTACTATATGTACTAGTGTGTGTATATATATATATATATATATATACACTAGTGATTTTAGTGTTTTTTTCATCTCGATGAATTGGCCAAAGCCTTTAACAATGTCATGTGGTGCGACCATGATTTATATTAAAATTTATTCATTTCCTCATTTCCTTTTTAGTAATTAAAGTGTTCAGAAACAAAAGTATTTGCATTTATTTTGAGCTTTTGTAAATAATGATCTCATATTTTTGTTTTATAATTTCAGAATTACAGAATTTATAATTTTGCCATAAATGTAGTTAGCAGACTTATTTTTCCTGTAAATTGCATTAAACTGATACACATGATATTTGGTCGCACCACATGATATTTCAAATTCGGTCAAAATGCACAGAACTGGCCACCTAAACAAGACAAGCTAGCTTCCCACAAAAGGTCACTATGAAATTTATAATAAAAATAAATACTTAAAGAAATAACTTAATAGTCATTGTTTTTTTTTTGAGGTCATACCACATGATATCCAAAATGTGATAACCGGCCATTAAAAATATTTTTTTTTTTTTCCAAACTTGAAAGAGAGTTAGAAACCTGCTTGATGCTTCCATGGGTCATTGGCAAATTGATATATGATGCAAAGTTCTATCTTTGAGTGGATTTCAACATAAAAGTCCCAAAATGGTAGTTTCTTGATGGTCGCACCACATGATTTTTCATAAAATGGAAATCATCGGACAAAGTTTGTTTGTATATTATGATGGAAATGTAAAATACAAATGCTTTGCAATTTATACAGGATTACAAAACACTTTGGAAATTATGCCAAGTAGTGCAAAAAAAAAATCTGAATAAATTAAGGGTATCTTCAAATATGTTTCCAAAGCAACACTTATGGCCGGACGGTCGCACCGCATGATATTTTGACACTTTGAATAACAGAAAAATGACAAATAACTAATCTTTTTTGAAAAGTTAAAGTGGGTCCATACATAGGAGAGGTACTTCAAATATATGGCATCTTTTTATTGCATTTAAAAAATATTCAACATCTACTATATATACTGTATATATACATATATAGTGGACTTTTTTACTGTAGACTCTTCTTCCTGTCATTCTAAATCAAATTCCAGTTCTACCTGTATGTTGTGACCAATATAATTCAAATTCACACTTATGAGATAAAAGGGAGTCAGTTCTTTAATTCTGAATTCTTTTTTCTTTTTAACCCTAATGTGTACACCTCTAGCCACTAATTATGCAAGCTCAAGACTGACTAGTTGATCACTGTATAATGTTGCACACCACAAACTGAAGCTAACCAGCTCTACAGCTCGGTTTGCGAGTGCTGAGATTATCCTGAGTGTGATTTCCAGAGTCTGCAATTTTCCAACACAAACCAAAGAGCCGCGTCTGTTATCCCATGCGAGCAGCCCAACAAAATCGGCTCAGTTTTCTGCGGCGTCTCACCTCTCGACTTAGCGGAAGGGCTTTGAATGGCACCTCTGATGATGTGAAGCCGAGAAGAGAACAATTAAATTAAAGTTAGGTAATCCCACATGCAAATCCTCACACAAGGGCGCTACAAAAGCGATAAAGGGATGAGGGGAAGCGAGAGAGCGGGAGAAAGCGAGTCTCTTGTTATCAGTGAGCCCAGGGGCCGTGAGCGATCACCTCTCTGCCCGGAGCCGATTTGGAGAGACTGTTCAACATAATCTACTCTCTCCGCGGCTCAGAGCGCCACGTCTGGCTCTGAGGGGCAACAGGGAGAAATAAGGGACATAATTAGCAGATAAAACGGCCCCGTTTGGACGTCATCCCGGAGCAACGGCTGTTTGCATGACCCTGTTTATTCTGAGACTGCGATTTACATCCGAGTGTCCCGAAAGCATTTCTCAAACACCTACAGTTAGCGCCCCGTCAGAGGATGTGGTATACAGACACACACGTGCACATAAACACACACGCAGACCGTCCCGCCACAAACAGCTGGACAAACACTGTAAAACCGGACAGTTTCCCAGGTTATGGGGCGTCATTCACTGTAAGCGCTGGATTTTTGCTGCTATTCTGGTTCATAGTCTGATGTTTTGAAGCGTGTAGTGTTGACACTGGGCAAAAAAGACTGAAAACTCACACATTTAAGACGTTTTAAAGTCTGTCTGTCTTTCTATCTATCTATCTATCTATCTATCTATCTATCTATCTATCT
>JAHKKF010470513.1:0-14148 GCA_019740295.1 Labeo calbasu | reverse complement strand
GAGATTGATGATCTGAAGAGGAGAAACACTGAGCTGGAGCAGCTTTCACACACAGACAAACACATCTATTTCCTACAGGTAACAGAGTTCTAGAAAAAAAAAAACACATGTCAAGTTTGCTTAAACTTCAAAAAAGGAAATTCTTAATAAATATGTAGTGTATGTAGTATACAGCAACTTTGTATTTACAGTAATGTTTTCTTTAGATTTATTTCTAGTTTATCCATTTTTTTTTGTAGAGTCTTCAGTCTCTCTCAGCTCCTCCTAAATCTACAGAAAACATCAGTGTCAGTTTCCTCTTTTCTTTTGATGGTGTGAGAGAATCTGTCAGTCAGCTGAGACACAAACTGGAGGATTTCTGCAAAGAGGAGATGAAAAAGATATCTGGTAAAATATTAAAGATTCATCTGCTCTCTGTTATGAACCAAAAGGTCATCTAATATCATATTTTTTATATGTTTATATTTTTAACATGAGCAAGTTAGAAATGTCTAAGGAATAGAGATGCACCGATTGAATGGCCAGGGTCCAATTTTCCACATGATCGGCCAGGACCGGTGACCCGCCGGTCCATTTTGACGTTACTCTTACGCTCACACCTGCATGTCTATACATGTCTATACCTACGTTGTAGGTGGCAGGTTCTTCACTCTCAGCACTTGCGTAGCCACAAATCACCAGATTAAATTGGGTGGGCCTAACCTTAAATGCATCTGTTATTAAAATAGGCCAACACAACTACACCTGCTTGAATAAACACCAATGTTTAATCAGAGCATAAGCCTGTATGTCATCATAAGCAGTCTTAAGAACATAACGATAAAAACAGCATGAGCACAGCCATTCAAGTCATGGATCTCACATTTATCTCTATTTTGGTTCTCTGTCTGCTGTCATGTTTGTCTGTTTTGATATTGTAAAGTGACCTTGAGTTTGCAGAAAGGTGCTATATAAAATAAACTTATTATTATTATTATGTATAGTCGAAGCCGGAGGGTGATCTCACGCAGAAAGTACAAAACAGACTCATAGACGTAATGTATGACATGCCAGGAAAACCCTAAAATGGACAAAGGCATGTATAACGGCATCCAGCTACAGTATCTCTGCTGTAGCTAAGGGTCAAGGGGCTGTTCGCAAACTTATCGTCATCATTATATGGCAAACGAGAATCAAGAATCAATACAATTTATATTTATAGGTCAATATTGTAATTATTGCAACAGAATTCACAATGTTTAGGCTACCTTGTGAAACAACTGACTGGGTGGGCCTGACTGACAGGTGGGCTGGCCCAGGCCCACCCATACAGTAGCTACGTGACTGACTCTGAGTAAAGAATACAATTAGGGCCAAAGTAAACCATGGGGGAACCACAGGGCTCATTTAACACTTCTCCAGAACAAGTAGATTTTTTAAAGGAGCAAGTGAGAGAAAATGTCACTTGTCCGACCAGACAAGAAGCCTGATTAAGATGTCAATAACAAAAATAATTAGGAAGCACTGAAACTTGGCCACCAAAATTTTTGCGTGGGAATAATTCTGATTCCCCTTCTAGGAAACTTGTGCTGCGTACCCTAGCCCTTTCACTGGCGAGTTTAAAATATTCTAGCTGACCCACCAGAGTGAGTTTTTTTTTTTTTTTAGGTGACCAGAATATTAGAATGTTTAGAATGTCTGCAGTTCAGAGAGTCCTGACAGTCGGATTTACAGCACATGAATTTGTCAATTTCTCCCAAAATACATGCAAGTAAGTGGCTATTGAAGTGGGAGAAGAATAGAGTGAACTTTATAGTTATTACACTATGTGTATGAATAAAACACATCAGCAAATTATATTTGAATGGATTGTTGTTCCTGATTCCATAGATATTTGTGTGTATTTTGCAAACACAGAATTTATTGTTTTGCTAGTACTGAGCATTAGGTGGTTAAAACAACTGCATAATTGTGATTATATGACAAGTGCAGTGCGAGTCTCACTTTGGCTCATCACCAGCCAACACGCAAAAGTGTGCAGTTTGAATTTAGCAGTTGTGTGACATCACATCACGTTCTAAATCCCATAATCTAATTTCTGTGCCCCATGGGACCCAGGGGCACAGAAATAAGAATCTCACATGTGTGACCATACTGCTCAACAGGCTAGGGGATACATTGGCATGGCCGGCATCTGAAGCACATGTGAAACCTATCCTATTAGCCCACGTGGCCCATGACGTCATAGGCAGTTGCCTGGAAGAATAAAAGGGCACCTGGTAATAAGTCACCAACTTTTGTTGTGCTCGGGAGCCATCTGTTTGAAGTGCATGTAAGAGACCAAGGCAGGTAAGCATTGTAGAAAATGTGTGCCTCTGTGCCCGAGGACACGTGAGGACACACACGATCTATGCGTCATGTGTCTTGGTCAGGAGCTTGTGAATTCAGTGCTCGAGTGTTCTGAATGCGCTCACTGTGGATGTTTTCAGTGAGAAAGCTCAGTTTGCGTTTACCCCTCTTCTTGTGAAAAGAGTGACAAAAGTCTGCATCTCACAGTTCAGGTCCTGCTGTTGCCAAGGCACGGTGAAGACTCGGATTTTGGGGTTTGCGGGTTTTAGATGCCCTTTTAAGGACTATCGATCCCACGGATAGTGCTTTATTGAGTCAAGCACCGCCTTAGGTAATGTGTGCCTCTTCTGCTTTTGTCTCGGCGAAGAACACATGCATTCAGTGCTAGGTGCTCATTGTGATGAGTCACAGTATCTAGGCTCTGCTTATGTTTGTTCCCATTCCCAAGGGATGCGGGGCAAAGTGTTTGTGTCTCACGGCCCGGGTCTGCCATTGCCACGGCACAGTTTATCTCAGATCGCGGCGATTGCTTTGATCTGTGGGATCCGCACACCCTCTTTAAACGGGTTGTCAGATGCTGCAGACAGTACTTGGGTTGTTATGACAAAGAAGTGTGAGCATGGAATCGTTTCAGTCTTGATCTTGAGAAATTGCGAGTGGAGATATATTCAGCTCGGCTGTGCCTCTCTAAATATGGATGTTATATTGTGTGGAGAGTCTCGATTGCCGTGAATATACATTGCTCAAAAAAATTAAAAGAACACAGGTGCACTAGATGGACAACAATGAGACGACCTCCAAAACTTACTTTTTCCCCCTACTCATCTTTCCTGTTTTGCACTAGTTTTGCATTTGGCAGGGGTCAGCATCACTACTGGTAGCATGAGGCAATACCTGAACCCTACAGAGTTTGCACAGGCAGTCCCAGTCCTCCAGGATGTCACATCAATGTGTGCCATTGCAAGAAGGTTTGCTATGTCTCTCAGCACAGTCTCAAGAGTATGGAGGAGATTCCAGGAGACAGGCAGCTGCTCTTCTAGAGTAGCTGGACAGAGCTGTAGAAGGTCCTTAACCCATCAGCAGCACCGGTATCTGCTATTTTGTGCAAGGAGGAGCAGGATGAGCACTGCCAGAGAACCAGAAAATGACCTCCAGCCGGCCACTGGTCTGACCAAACAATCAGAAACAGACTTCATGAGGGTGGCATGAGGGCCCAACATCCTCTAGTGGGCCCTGGGCTCACTGCCCGGCACTGTGGAGCTCAATTGGCATTCGCCATTGAACACATAATTGACAGGTCTGCCACTGGTGCCCTGTGTCTTTTAAAGGTGAGAGCAGGCTCACTCTAAGCTCACAAAGGGGCATGTCAAGTTATTGATAATGATAATGTCAAGTTATTTTAATGTATTTGCACCAAAAAATGATAAGGATTTATGCCGATATCGTCCAAAACCGCACATTGCAGGGGTGTTTCCAAAC
This sequence comes from Labeo calbasu, assembly GCA_019740295.1. Classification (NCBI taxonomy): domain Eukaryota; kingdom Metazoa; phylum Chordata; class Actinopteri; order Cypriniformes; family Cyprinidae; genus Labeo; species Labeo calbasu. The sequence continues at coordinate 10,341 of JAHKKF010470513.1, read as the reverse complement.
TTCTAGACAGTTGGACATTGTGGTGGATCAGAGGTAAAACAATGATATAAATACTCTTATGTTTCTTGCACAAACCAGTTGTTTCGTGTCTTAACACCTCAATGTATCGTCACAAGCCACAGGGTTTAATTTGATTTTGTCTGTGTATGTTTTTTTGACTCTCAGAGCAGTAGATGCCATTGACTGCCATTATATTACTGACAGACTGCAACGGTTTGAGTCAAATATTGTTGTTTGTGTTCTACTGAAGAAATAAAGGCACCTACATTGTGGATGCCTTGGGGGTAAGCAGATAAACATCAAATTTTGAAATGTGAACTGTCCCTTTAATTGTTATTTCTACCTTTTTCCAGTCCCATACTTTATGTTGATACTTTAATATAAACATACTTTAATCATAACTCAGAATCAGCCAGGAAAATTGCAATCGGTGCATCTCTACTAAAAATGAATACAGGAATAATTTTCTGTCTATACTGAGTGTTTATATCTGTTATTTTCACAGTCACTCTCAGTAACATTGTTCCAAGGACCAGAGAGGACTTCCTACAATGTAAGTCACTGGGTGTCTCACAGTTCCCTAGTTGAATAGTCAGGGCACTGATCAGGGAGTCAGACATTTTAAGGGCTGTCTCAATCACAAAATCTCACTCCCTGAAAGTCCTAAAATGCACCGCAAAAACTAGAGCATTTACTGGAAATGATGTCACATTTCTGAAGCATGAAACAAAAACCACTTAAGCCAACTCTATAAATAAAATGACACGTGATAGAAGATTTGACTAGTCAAACATCTAATTAACAATTCATATTTAAAAATGTTGAAAGAATATATCATTATTATGTGTTTAAAGAGAATAAAAATTTACGATTGGTCCTGCCTGTTGAATCATTTCAGCTGTGACGTTTTACTATGCTGTCCATTGACGTTGAATGTCACCAGAAACTGAATAATCACTGTCCCAATGTACAGTGTGTCAGGGTACTTACCAGTGACTGCACACAATATACAGATTCACAAGCTCAGGACCAATGACACACACAAAGATACTGTATCTTGAAAGTTTTGCAATGATAGAAAACATTATCAGTGTTCACAATTCATTATTAAACATATGCAAAGTTATTAAAGGGTTAGTTAACCCAAAAATAAAAATTCTGTCATAAATTACTCATCCTTATGTTGTTCCAAACCCGTTAGTTCATCTTCAGAACACAATTTAAGATATTTCTGATGAAATCCCAGAGGTCTCTGACCCTCCATAGACAGGAAGGGTACTACAACATTAATGGCCCAGAAAAGTACCCAAATGATGGACAAAGTAGTCCATGTGATTCACTGTAAAGAATACTTTTTGTGCGCAAAGAAAACAACATCAACTTTATTCCACATTTTCATCTCTACTGTGTCACTTGTGGACGCGCATTCAGGAGAGCATCCCAATACTTGCGTGTGGCTGCGTTGACCCAAATAAATAAATTGCAATAGCTTTCATACAGTGTGCGTTGTTCTCCGCATGCGTGTTCAACATCATAACGCCGGATGTGGGTGAGCACCGGAGACACCACACGCATGCAGCGTGGTAACCTACTTTTGTGAATGCGGGTCCACAAGTGACACAGTAAATGACGAAAATGTGGAATAAAGCCGTTATTTTTTTTTTCTTTGCACAAAAAAAAGTATTCTCGTAGCTTCATAACTAACTAACCTATTAAAAACTATTGCAGTTCACTTTGAATTACTCATTGCTTCTCTAAGATTGTAATCAGATAATACTTTAAAACTAATTTAAAAATTAATATGTGTTTAAAGTAAATTTCTTTAAACTACTGCAAACCAACGTACAAATACATATAATAATGTAATAATCAATAGTTCACCACAGAAACATTATAACAACACATCCAGTACATTTCTAATAATTTAACTTGATGTATCTGTTCTGTCCATCTATCTATATCTATAGGTGTATGTGCTCGTGTGTGAATTATAGGCCTGTGGTAAATGTGAATGTGTTTGTATTTGTGTTTATGTAAAAAGAAAAAGACAGACCTTAGAAAGGGGAAATCTGGACATGAAACTTTCCGAATGAATCAAATGAATAGTTCATACCAATCTTTTAAAAAAGTAAAATAAAATAAAACTGGTTGGTGCCAATGACCTCGTGGATGGTGCGCTAAAACATAAATGTACAACTTCTGATTCCAGTGTTTTTTGTGTATTTTTTTCTCCATCAGATTCCCAACAGTTCACTCTGGATCCAAACACTGCACATAAACGCCTTAGCATGTCTGAAGGGAACAGAGTGGTAACTTGCACTGGCACACTCCAGCCGTATCCTGATCATCCAGACAGATTTGATGGATACCCTCAGGTGTTGTGTAAAGAGAGTGTGTGTGGACGCTGTTACTGGGAGCTCGAGTGGAGTGGATCTGTATATGGTGTTGGTATTTCAGTGTCATATAAGAGCATCAGCAGGAAGGGATCTGGTTATGAGTGTTTCTTTGGATTTAATGATCAGTCCTGGAGTTTGTCCTGTTCTTCCTCCAGTTTCTCATTCTGGCACAATAACAGTCAAACTAAACTCCCTGTTCCCTCCAGCTGCAGTAGAATAGGAGTGTATGTGGATCACAGTGCAGGAACTCTGTCCTTCTACAGCGTCTCTGACACAATGAACCTCATCCACACAGTCCAGACCACATTCACTCAGCCGCTCTATCCTGGGTTTAATGTTTATGGCCGTCAGTCATCAGCAAAACTATTAGGTAACACTTTATAATAACGTTCAGTTGTGAATCATTTATAAGTGATAATGATGAAATAATCATTTACAAAACATTCATAAATAATTTGTGATATGCTAACAGTTTGTGCTTGTTTTGTTAATTAATTTACAAGTTATTTATAAGTAATTAATGATGAACATAATTTACAAAACATGACTATGCATTTATAAATGATTAATAAGTGACATGTTAACATTTTTATTGTAGATTAAATTAAATAATTTACAAGTGATTAGAAAATTCCGAACTAATCATTTACAAAACATGACTATATGTTTACAAATGATTAAGCAATATGCTGACGACTGACAGACATGTCATAAGTCACCTTAAAATACCATATCATGAGATAATCAAACAGATCCTTAGTAAATGGTTAATAAGTTACTAGTCAGTATATTATTAATCACTTATAAATCATTGAAATGTCAACATTGTACTATTACCTCAAAAAACATTGATTAATCATGAACAAATGATGATAAAACCATGATCAGTATATAGTTCATGTATATTTTGTTAAAGTTGTAAGCTGGGGTCTCATTTAGAAATGCTGCGTACATACAAAATGGGCATGAAGTATGCATTCGCAATTTTCCACGCACATATGTTGATTAATAAAAATAAAAAAAAAACTTTGCATAAATATGTACGCTCCATACGAACATTCTAGACCATGCGTCCAAACCATGCGTATCATTTTCATATACACGTTTGTATTAAGTATTCCACTCTCATTAATGGAGTCATTATGCAGAAGTTAAAGAAAAACTATATGTATTATATGCATTATATATTTGTAGTGGATTCGCCTGAGCACTTTTCCTGTGGCATGCTATTTTTTAATGACAGCGAGGAGCGATGTAGGTGCACAACAACAGTTTATCTTTAAACTAATTTGCAATATAAAAATATTTTTAGGGAGAGCAATGATCAATGACGCGCACTTACTTCAGTATTATGGCGAACACTGCTGGATTCAGTGGTCGAACAGTCCATTGTCCGGTTTGAATAGTACCAATGATAATAGCTTACTGTACAACCGCAGCTGCTCGGAAGTGTTGATGTCATGTGAAGGCATCTCCACAACATTATTAAAAAATACCACTGTATTTGTAGGATACAACTGGACAAATGGTCAGATGTGCACATTTCCTTTTTAAAATACAGACAGTAGCCTTCACCTTCAATAAATATAGGCCTGTCTGTTTCCACTAAAAATAGCAAAAAGATGTTCACCTTATCATCAAAAACTGATCAATTTAATTTGATTTTAATTGTTTAAAACAACCTATATATGCTACAATTTGGCCAGTAGAAAAGAATGAGATCAACTCTATTCTAAAATATTTTTGAGAACCATTTTAAACAGTTTTGTTATGGACATTTCGATATAGGTCTATTTATTTTAAAACATAACAAGGATACTGGATTATTTTTAGCAATAAAATTTTATGTGTATGGCACAAATGGCATGTATAGACCGTAGCTCATATTTCCTTAATGTCTTTTAGCTTTGATGGTGTTAAACCTGGTGTCACGTGCATGGGAATATGCATGGAAATGATATGCAGATAAGGTTATAGTCATTGTAAGATCCATACATGGTGATTTCAGGGAGGAGACGGGGTGGAGATGCACATACGCATAATCTTACCCTGACTGGGATTTATAAAGGGATTTTTGAGCAGGTTCTGGCATACGCATGGCTTTATAATTCTGAATTTTTTAGTGCGCATACAAAATATAGCTTTGTCGCGTACGTACACTGTTAGGGTGAAAACTACAGAGAGTTTTATAAATGAGACCCTTGGTCAGTTAAAAAGCACAAAAATGCAATTATGCAAAAACTAATTGTTTTAAAGAATAATAAATTATTTAATGTCAAGTGAATAAACGTGTAAATGACTTTGGTTTTCAGTAGATTGTGTTAAACACTTTCTCTCATCAGCACAGACTTGTGTTCTGTGTGGAGTGTGTGGGATCTAGTGATAATGTGAACCAGTTTTACCCTCCACTGAAGATCACATCGGGTGCACAGTGCTGCTCAATGTCAGAGAAGACATCTGTCTATAACAAAGTATTCAAAACCTGTTGTGTAAATGCATGAATAAATCATTTACAAATTTTTCTGGATCCCTTATCTGAAGTGTAAACAATTCATCACTTGTAAATGTGTCACACAATATTTGTAGACCTTTCTTACCTGTTACGAATTATATGTAGTTGTATACAAGGCATTTACAACACTTTCTGCATCCACTAATCATAAACGTAGTAGTAGTAGTAGTATATTAATATATAAGTATTGCAAACTCAATAAAACCCGGCAAACAAAGTTATATTACACAAGATACTTTACATTAAAATATGATTTAAAAAAAACTTTTCTGGCAAAATTATACTAAACTCTTTAAGTGTGTTCACTTCATAAAAGTGTTTTCTACATACATTAAAAGCAGTTAAAAGCAAGACAGTCCAATAAAATATGCTTGACAGGAAAATCTTGCAAAACATGCATTAAGTAGGGTCTTCACCTTTAAGCAAAAATGCATGAGTCGGTCTTGTATGACCTATGCAAGAATTGGTAAATACCGTAATGTCGCTGTCCCATCACCATTGCTGCAGTTACACCATTTTCTACCTTCAAACCATCTGTAAAATTAGGTGAGTGTAAATGAAATTGACTTCTTATGTCCAGATACTGCTGTACTGCTATACATTGGGATGAGTCACTCCTTTCTTCTGATGACCTAAATCAATATTGATAATAGGCTTCTTTAATTTTCAAGGAGGTTAAAAATTTGTGTTTGATTTATTATAGATATAGTTCTCTCTTATAGATCAGTGGTACAAACAGTTTTTGTTTTAAAGATGAGTCATGCTCTCGTTGCGGGAGGATGACCATCGGTGAGTTGCGGACCAGACTGAGAGGGCCTCTTGGTGAACCCACCACTCCCTCCCCCGGAGGAGGGCCAGGTGGAGAATCTTTTGGGGTTTTTTTCCCGCCACTGGCCTCACGGTCAGTGGTACCCAAAAACTCAACAAAAGAGCAGTTTCTTCTGTCTCTGGGTCCCCAAAGGGGATGAGAGGCCAACCTCACTATCCCCTTTTATCAGTGAGCAGTGGAAGGTTGGAGAGTGCTATCAAATGTACTACTCACGCACCATCTGCGATAGAGCTTCCCAGTCCGTCTTGTTGGCTCCTTCGGATCATCAGGCTATGTGATTCAGTTTGCCCCTGCGCCCCCCCCAAGTTCAGGGGCATCCACTTCACTTCAGTGAAAGCTGCAGATGCCCCTTTGTTGCGTACAGAAATCACAAATTTACTGGTGAAGGATGCCAGGATGCCAAGGAGTGGTAGAAACCATCACTTTGGCGAGAGCCCAGTTCACAAGACACGCTTACGCCTTGAAGTGGAACCTGTTCGTCGAGTGATGTTCCTCTCACCGAGAGGACCCCCAAATATGCCCGATCAGAGTCGTGCTCTCCTTATTGCAGCATGGGTTGGAGCGAAGACTGTCTCCCTCCACCTTTAAAGTCTATGTGGCTGCTATTGCTGCACACGATGACCCCATAGAAGGGAAGTCGGTGGGGAAGCTTGACCTGGTCATCAGGTTCCTCAGAGGGGCGAGAATACTAAATCCACTACGGCAGACCCTGTTTGAGCCTTTGCAGTCAGTCAAGCTGAAGTTTCTTTCAATGAAAACTCTGTTCCTGCTTGCGTTGACCTCCATCAAGAGGGTAAAGGAACCTGCATGCATTTTCGGTGTTCAAATCATGCCTAGGCCCGGGTATGTGCCCAAGGTTCCCACTTCTCCCCTCAGGGACCAGGTGGTGAGCCTGCAAGCGCTGCCCCCAGAGGCGGCAGACCCAGCCCTAGCTTTGCTTTGTCCTGTCCAAGCCCTAAGATGGTACGTAGACCAGACACAAAGCTTCAGGACCTCAGACCAGCTCTTTGTCTGTTACGGAGGCCGGCAGAAGGGGAATGCCGTCTCCAAGCAGAGGATGGCCCACTGAATAGTGGATGCCATCACCCTGGCTTACCAGGCACAGGGTGTGCCCCACCCGCTCAGGTTGTGAGCTCACTCAAGTAGAAGTGTTGCATCCTCCTGGGTGCATCCTCGCTGACAGATATCTGTAGAGCTGGGGGCTGGGCGACCGCTAACACGTTCGCCAGACTCTGTAGCCTTCATGTAGAGCCTGTATCCTCCTGTGTTCTCACCTCAAACGGGTAGAAGCACTGAGTGACCCTGGTTCGGGTCGGCTTGCTAAAACCACTCCAGAGTGTCCATACAGTAGACCCTGTCGAGCTCCTCCGTCCCCTCGGCAGCCAGACGTAGTGAAGCATCCGGCGACAGGCGCTCGCTCAATGAATCCATGAGAACTGGAGGAGGGCTGGGGTCCACATTAGAGACCAAAGTGGATCCCATATGTGTAAAATTCCACTGTATAGCCTCAGAGCCTGTGTTCCCTGGCAGACCGTCTGCCATTCCAAGAGGGTTACAATCATCTCCAATCTTTCATATGTTCCTGAAAAATGAGTCATGTGTGTAAATGCTTTCGAAACCTCCTACGGGAAGGATGGAGCTTCCATACATTCCCAGTGCTCCAGCCTCACTGAAGTGGATAGTGCTATGTTATACAGTGACTGGTACTCTTGTTGTGAGCCCGGCCTAGGCCAGAAAGGGGGCGCAGGAAGCTCGCTCAGGACACTGGAGGGGGGCAGCAGCCGTGTCACTTTGGTAGGGATCCCAATTCGTCGGTCGACGTGACTCAAAGTGACCGACTGATGGGAAACGTCTCGGTTACGTATGTAACCCTCGTTCCCTGAAAGAGGGAATGGAGACGTCACGTCCCAATGCCACAGCTGCTGTACCACCGCTGAGCTGCCGGGTCACTGGCTCAGCTCCTCAGTGAAAACCTGACTATGCACTGCACCTGCTGCCTATTTATACTCATGCTGTGATCAGCGGCAGCTGGATGCAATCATCGCATGCCAATGTACATTGGCTTGTTTAGTTTACACTCTAAGTAGATTGGTCTCTCTAAGCGAGATCCCAATTCGTCAATCACCAACGTGATGTCTCCGTTCCCTCCTTCAGGGAATGAGGGTTACATACGTAACCGAGACGTTTAGTGTAAAATATGTTAAAGATTAGCCAATAGGCTGTTGATTCATTAAATGATAAGCTGTTTCTTTTAAAAAAGTTGTTTATTCAGCATCAGAACTGAAGGGCCCAGTCTTAGGACATCTGTCGCTCAGTTGAATTTTCTCAGAACTTTAGCTAACATTCTGCACATGTTTTAAAGAAAACATTTGAATGTTTAAAGAATGTTTTAAGGATGTTTTTCATTTCATGTTTTTCGTTGTTGGAATCTTAAATGTAAACAAAGATATCACATTTTAACTAACATTTTAAGGCAGTTTTGGATATGTTTTTGAGGTAACAGATTATACAATATTATTAATAAAACATTGACAATGTTTCATGATGACTAATGAAGAACTAATTATCTCAGCAACTTTAGGAAAATGCTATAAGCATATCACTGAGGTCTGAGATAACGGAATGCTTTTATGAAACATTCTTGTAATGTTATGTGTTAATATCTAATGTAAATTTTCAAATAAAGCTGTGAAAAAGTTTAATAAAAAGATAAACCTTTTATACAAAACTCTGATTTGCACTCACATAAAACAAACTTCTCTTTTCGTTTTATTAATTCATCACCAGAGGGACAAAGACACAAACATTTCGGCCCGCAGGCCTTCTTCACATTAAAGGAAATCAGCGTCTCCATAAAGCTTGTCAGCAGATGGAAGCATAAAGTGTTCCAAAATCTCCTGGTAGATGGCTGCATTGACTTTGGACTTGACAAAACACATTGGACCAACACCAGCAGACATCACAGCACCCCAAATCATCTCTGACTTCAGAAACTTCACACTGGACCTCAAGCAGCTTGGATTCTGTGCCTCTCCAGTCTTCCAACAGACTCTGGGATCATAATTTCAACATGAAATTGAACCAGTGAGCAACAGTCCAGTTCATTTTCTCCTCAGCCCAAGTAAGATGCTTCTGACGTTGCTTCTGTTTTAGAAGTGGCTTGGTGGACATTTAATGAAACTAAAATGTAAATATTCTATTATTTTTTTAGATACTTGATTTTTGACTTTTTTTTATGAGCTGTACGCTCTAATCATCAAAATGAAAACAAAATTAACTTTTGAAATGTTTCACTTTACATGTAATGAATCTAGAATATATGAAAGTTTCAGTTTTTGAAACAGGTTACAAACAGAAAATGAACTTTTTCACTATATTTACATTTTTTTCAGATGCACCTGTATATGTGTGTGTGTGTGTGTGTGTGTATGAAAAACTATCATTTTTATAAGTTGCTCCTTTTTCACTGCTGTTAAAGGGATAGTTCAATCAAAAATGAAACTGTAACTGCAGTTTGACTAAAAGTAATGACTAAAAGTTAACAAAAATGTAATGACTTTTTCATCGGTTAAAACTACACTAAAACTATGACAGTGTTAACTGCATTGCCAGATAAACCAGTAGGTGAAATCGGGGTGACCAAATGAAAGGATTTGTCTCTTTCCTTTATTACTGTTAGGCTGAGACACAGATGCCTTTCTGTAACAACCAGGAAACAAACCATGGAATGACTGATGGCATGAACTGTTTGTTTGGTGGCACAGAAAGTGAAATCTGTGGCTCGGAGGAGTTCTCTAACCGTCTCATCTAATCCCTCACCATGGTCCAGGTCAGAAGTGCCCAACCCTGTTCCTGGAGATCTACCTTCCTGCAGAGTTTAGTTCCAACCGTGATCAAACATACCTGTCTGTAATTATCAAGTGCTCCTTCAGATCGTAATTAGTTGGTTCAGGTGTGTTTCATCAGGGTTGGAGCTGAACTCTGCAGGAAGGTAGGTCTGGTTGATGCATTCCTGCACACCCTAGCCATTCTGCAGGTGTACCAGACTGACCTGCCATTGTATGGGCCTTGCCAATCAACCCAGATGTAAATCTACAAGGCTTGGAAGGAAAGGCCTCTTCAGCACTAGACATCACTCCATAAACTGCTAATGCAACATCACAATCATCTAATAACTGGACATGGCTGGGTTATGGACACAAATAGAATAAGGGTTTTATTTTGTAAAGGTGTTCATCTAACAACTCACAGAAACTTTGTGATCTCACTAAGTCTGAGTTTCTGTATGAGACTGACACCTAGTGGACATTTCACTATATGAGTTTACAGATTTACAGGCATGCCTGGTTTGCACACGTCTCTCAAACACAAAACTGGGAAGCTCAGTTAAAAGAAACTGAAACTAATGCTGTTGAGCTGTTGTTTGTGTGTCTGCATTCCTGTAGATGCAGTGAAATGGCTGAAGCCAGTGTTTTTTCAGTGGAGCACTTCATCTGTCCACTGTGCCTGGATCTCCTGAAGGATCCAGTGACTATTCCCTGTGGACACAGTTACTGTATGAGCTGCATTACAGACTGCTGGGATCAAGAGGATCAGAAGAGAGT
>JAHKKF010470495.1:0-14180 GCA_019740295.1 Labeo calbasu | reverse complement strand
TACTTGTGTGTGTGTGTAAATACACACACACACACCGACACACAAATAAAAAAATGAAAGTAAATATAAATTCATATTTTGCTCCATTGACGGTTAATATGTATGGGTGTATGTAAATATATATATAACTGTTTCATTTATATAGACAGTGCTGATCACATTTGCTTAACAGGCACAAGACGTCAGACATATTCTGAGATGTATGCATTTACTGCCCTCCTCTGGTCAAATAGCTAATTGCAATTAAAACAATGGATTTCTGATATCTACAATGGCAGCCTCTTTATCGGCATTGTAACACAAAGCCTGATGTTCTTTGCTATTCTAGTAATTGAAGAATTTTAAGTATTTTAGTATTGTTTTCAGATACTTAAACATACCGTGTCATATACTGACCGTGCTGAGTGAAGTGGGAGGGTTTGTTCGAGAAATGGAAAGTTGTGGTGAGGTGCAGGAAGCGCGTGTGTGGGTGTTTGAAGCGGAGGACAGTTCTCAAGGTCCCGAGGCTACGATATTTATAACCCTGCTGGTTCACCCTTGCTCTAGCTTGCTTTCTCTTGCCTCGTAGATGCAGGAGCATCTTTATCCAGGTCACTGCACAATTCTGAGAGATGCTATTTTTAGCTTTCTGCATGAGCGGATAAGGTGCATCTGTACCACAAATACTGATTTGCACATTTTCCATGACCATGCAAACCCTGATATAACCAACAGGAGTGTGTTTTATTTTACTGTCGCCCTTCACTGTTTGCTTTTCAATAGAAGGTGCTAAAAAAAAGAAAGCCTTTTGACTATTCTTGAGCCATCACATCCTGATGCAATTGATTGACGCACATTAGCACATCTAGAGCAACCCGACTGTCCTGCAGAGAGAACCATGAGTAGCAACTTTTCACAATCATCTTGCCAATCTGCAACCAACTGTTACTGGGTGGGGTCATCGCTGCCCTGTAGGGGTCCTCGGTCTGCTACATTGTATTAGTATGCTAAAGAGGAGCATAGTAGATGGGCGGTAGCACTGTTGTGGTAATGTACTGAAGCACAATGATATTCACTGATAAGCCATTAAAGAGTAATACAAAGGCAGTATCTTATTTGTAGAATCTTCGCTGGTTTTGGCCGGAAAAACTGCATTTAATGCTAAATAAATTAGCAGTATTAGAAAGCCTACTAATCATATTTCTGGAATTGGATTTCACTATTAAAGCAAAGATCAGAATTAGATTAACAATTTTAACTTCTCGACACCCAGACAGCACACTTATGTCTGCAAGATGTCTGTTAAAAAACACTTGATCTGAAAAGCATCTGCTGTGTACAAACATCTGACAGATGTCTGTAAGATATCAGTTTTAAATACATTATATATCAGCAAACGTCCTATAGACTCATTGCAGATGAGTAGACACTCCAAAAATAAATAAATAAATAAATAAAAGTCTTCCAGATATAAATACAGATGTCAAATAGACGTGTCCATGATGCATGCGTGCTATCATGGTATAAGCTAGCTCTTACACAAACTCGCAAATCTTTGTTTTTTACCTTTCAAATGTGTTATTTTTTATCAAGAAACAACTAGCTACCTTTTACACGTTTCAAATTCATTTTACTTCTGTTAATCAGTTTAGCAGGAATCCATAAACAGTTAAGGAAACAGTGAAGCAGAGATTCAAAACACTTTTTAGCGAATCTGCACATGATTCTAAAATGTACACATTATTTTAAAAAAACAGATTTAAAAGAGGTAAGAAATCAGTTTATTATAAACCTATAGGCTACAAATATAATCAAATATAATCACATATATTGTGTCCTCAACAAGAAACATAATATATAATAGTCTACAATGATTTCAGCATGAAAACTTAGCCTAAAAAGATAATCAAATTTATTTGTGTTTCTTGCACACATTTGAGATGATGAAAACGACGATTTCAACTGCAGATGAGTTTACTGATCTTGTTCTCCGAGCTCGTGTTGATATAATCAGTGTTACTTCTATTTATTTGGTTTGGCTGTAAATATCACCGCTTTTTATCATACAATGATTAATTTATTATGTAACAGACACTATAGTACAAAGTACCGTGAACATGCAATAAACAGTATTTATTTATTTTGGAGACACATCACTGTACCTTATACAGTTTAATCCAAATATTAAAAACACATTTTGTACACATTTTTGCTTATGAAATGGTAACTTTGGATGCATTTAAGACCTTTACGGAAAGGAACTCAATGCAAGATAAAATCAGAATTCAATGTAAGAGCATAATTAGCATTCACAGTGACAAAGGTATTGTTTATTCATGTAAAAAACCTGTGACGCTACACGATGTGAACACGCCCTCTGTGATCTGCAGTCACGTGGAGCCTTTAAACTGGCGCCATTTTATCAATACGCTCTTATTCTGCCGCAGTCGGCATCGTGTACTGCACCCGTTCTGTGTGTTAGAGAAAAACCTGAGGTAAGAAATCTAGCCTTTCTTCGATTGTTTTCAAAGCAAAATGAAGCGTTTTATTCTTATGTTGCGTTATATTAATGTGTAGCTTGTAAAGCTGGTTGATTAGTCGTATTTAGACTGTATTTAATGCACTATTGTAATTTGTTTTTTAAAGAAAAAATATGGTAGGGTTTTTGAGTTGTAATAGTCGTTTTACTCGACGCTTTATAAATGTAGCATATAAACAGTTTGAGTTCTGTCGGATTTTACTACGTTTCTTTGTTCCTCTTGTAAAGCACAACAGCTTGTCTTGACCTAGTTCCACTGACCTACTTTTCTCAAAACTGTAGCATTTAATAATGAATGGATATTTTCATGCGAGCGTTAAAAATTAAGACCGATAAAGATTTGGAAGCGTAGGCTTCAAAAGGGTTTAATCAGATAAAACGTGTCTTTGTGGCAAAATGGCTGCAGCACGCTGTGAGGAAGAGGATGGGCAGAAAATGGCGCTTCCTTGTGGCGCACTTTTAAAACACGATGCGTGCAAACCGTGGGATACATTTTGTATTGGTTTTTTGTCTGCTTCTATTTTATTTGTGCTAAATGTTTTTCTTGCGAAATTGTGAACTTTGTTTTATTCTTTTATTTCCTGTAGGTGATTCAACATGTCTGACGAGGGAAAGCTCTTCATTGGTGGTCTGAGCTACGATACCACAGAGCAGTCCTTGGAGGAAGCCTTCTCCAAGTATGGAACAATTGCAAAAGGTTTGTATTAATTTTAAACAGCTTTTAAGTGGCATTTAGTTAAATTTGAGTAGCTTAATTAATGATTATACATTCATCTTTTTGTTTCAGTCGATGTAATAAGGGACCGTGAGACTGATCGTTCCAGAGGCTTCGGCTTTGTTACATTTGAAAATCCAGAGGATGCAAAGGATGCCATGGCTGCAATGAATGGAAAGGTGAGATTGGACACCTTTAAGGACTGAGGAAATTATAAACAAAGTTTATTTCTAGACCTTTTTAATAGTAATCTGTTCATCAATTAAACTGAGTGAGTTTCTAACCATAAATTAATTTTTTTTTTTTTTTTTTTTTTTGCAGTCTGTTGATGGTCGCATGATTCGTGTTGATGAAGCCGGCAAATCTGGTAGACGGTCCGGTGGCTTCAGAGGAGGTTCTGGAGGCGGCAGGGGGTTCTTCAGGGGTGGCAGAGGTAGAGGTTGGTGCTCTTAGTCTTGAATGCGATTGCACAGATAGTTGCATTTGCATTTCAAGTAGTCATGTAATTATCATGACAAAACTGGTGGCCCACCTAATTTACTTTATCTAGAATATTTTGCAGTGGTATTTCACTTAATGTATGTGCTAATTAAGTTGTTTTTTGTGAAAAAGGTGGAGGATACGGTGGAGACAGAAGCTACGGTGGTGACAGAAGTTTTGGCGGCGATAGGAGCTATGGCGGAGGTGAACGATCCTACGGTGGTGGCGATAGAGGCTATGGTGGTGGGGATAGAGGATATGGTGGTGGAGAGAGAAGCTATGGCGGAGGTGACCGATCCTACGGTGGTAGTGGCGGATACTCCAACAGGAGTGGCGGATACTCCGGTGGCGGCGGCGGTGGATACAGGGATAACAGGTGAGGGATTTTTTACGATTAGAGTTTTTGCACATGAGGAACAATTTTATGCTCATTGTAACAGCGAACACTTGGAAATATGGCAAATATTACTTTTGGTTTTAGGAACCAGGGTGGATATGACCGTTCTGGTGGATCCTACAGAGACAACTATGATAGCTACGGTATGTATTGATTGTTCAGAATTACTCATTTTATTAGACAACTGCACCAGTAGATCTCAGCCCACTAGAGTTATATATAGACAGAACTGCCATTTTTGAACTTTTGAGTTCAGTCAACTTGGTTGCCTGTATCTTGGAATTGCTGACCACAATCCAAAAAGTCATTTGTACAGTACTAGCGACTAAAGTCGGTTTTGTGCACTTGATCAGAATAGTCAATAAGAGCTTGTTCGAAAAGAATCATGTCTTGGTGTCAGTTCACTGTTTGGAAAGGATGTTCACAATGCTCCAGTGCCTTTACACTTCTGCCTACTTCTTGTCCTCAGCTTCACACGAGTAAAAAAAATCCTGATTGCAAGATCATCCCTCCGCTGGCTGTATTTAAAAAGATGCGCTCTTCGAAGACTTTTTTATTTTTACTTTTTTCTTTACGATTTGTGTTCTGGTTCCAATGTTCTATTAAAGACAGACTCCTTTTTTACGTGTCAAGTATCCGCAGGATGTTCCTCTCATTGAGGGGCGGCCTAATATCCATGAGCATTCACTTACTGTAAAGAGTTTCAAGCCTTGTGAGGCTGCCTGTATCTGCCATTTTTACCTTGCGATTGTGTTATAGATGCTCTCAGAGGTTTGACATTGTCCTTTGTTGTTCTTTTTAGTGTGTGTTTAAGAAACTGTCTCTGAATCCATGCGTGAAAATTGACCTGTCCAACACAGC
This sequence comes from Labeo calbasu, assembly GCA_019740295.1. Taxonomy (NCBI): domain Eukaryota; kingdom Metazoa; phylum Chordata; class Actinopteri; order Cypriniformes; family Cyprinidae; genus Labeo; species Labeo calbasu. Next base: position 9,209 of record JAHKKF010470495.1, on the reverse strand, counting down.
CTGATAGCTTCTACAACCAATTTCCTCAAAGTTCTTTGGACCAATTTCTTCAGATCGGCTCACTGAAAGTGCTTAGGGGGGCTTTTGCATTTAAACCATTTTTAAAACGCCACCTGAAAATATTCTAATCTGATCCTCCAATAGAAGCTTGATAAGCTGTGATGTGTTCTTTATTGCTCCTTGCCTCCTCCATTTTGTGATGCATTCCTTTAGTGAAGCAAGGCAGGCATTGGAGTTGTCTCCAGCAAACCTCCTTGATGTTGCTAAAGATTTGTAAATATCCATTATCCAAAGAGTAAACCGCTTAAATGGGTTGTTCCGCCTCAAGTTAGGACTGATGGCCCAAGGTACTTTACTCTTTGCGCAGTCTAAATTTATTTTTTAAAAGTATGCTCTGTGGACTGAACTTATCCTCTTAAATGTCAAGATTTTGTTCCTCCTTGGAAAGAAATGTGCTCTGTTCTGTATATCAACGCCTCAGAATCCTTTTTTTCTTTTTGTATTAATCTGGCTTCATGAAGCCCATTAAAAAAGAATGGTTGGAAAATGCTCTTTCTTTTGCCTTCGATTTTAAAAAGCTCAATGCAAGCCAGATGAATGTTTTGGAGTGGCTAGCTGGGGATTTAGCATCTGGGATCTTAAATATGCTTCATTAGGCTAATAAGACTTAGAACTAGTTAAGCAAACAAGCCTAAAGATGAAACATTGCTGTTATGGTAAAGCAAGCAATGGCTCTGTATAATGCTTCATTGGATCCAAGAGTTCTCTGCTAGCAATTACGGAAATCGACAATGTCCTTGGAGAATGAAGTGTTGTGCCTTCCGACTCAAGAATCCTGAGATGAAAGCTGCTCTTGACTAGGTCATTTGTGGAGATAGGCCTGTAATGTGAGGTAAAACCTTTTGCTCTCCTGTACGCATCCTACAACAGTTCTCATTGTCCATGTTTTCTTCGAATGTCGCTTCGACCAGTGATTATTACATCTCCAGAATCTGTTCAATCCTGTTCCACAACCTAAAAAAGAAACACTTCCTGTTTTCCCCCCTTTTAAAAAGCTGCATGACGACTTTTTTTTTTGTTTTGTTTTTTTTATAGTGCGCTCGTGTTTGGTGGAAAGTACCTCATGTGGCCTTTGAAATGAGATTTTAAGTCCCTGTTCTGATCTGCACCCACTTTAAAGATTGTTTTTGGTCACTCGTGTCAAAAGATTTGAAATTTTTAAAGACAAGTCGCCCTCTTCGTCACCTCACCGTCTTGAGTGATTCACTATGGAGACTTTTAAAAAAATCAAAAGTTTGGCCCTTTGTTTTTAAACATTCTCAGTTTTGTACTAGTTCTCGCACTTGTTTAGTCTAGACGTGTTTATGTAGAGTCTTATTTTGTAAGATCTTATACATGCATGATTTGTTTGATTTGTTGACTCTTTCTGTATAGTAAAGTACCCTTTTATTTTTCAGACTGACTCACTTGGATGTGTGATATTTGAAAACTAAAGAAGCAAGTTGACCTTTGATGAAATGACTCCTTTTTCATGGTAAAGAGAGGTATGTATTGGTTGGATGTTCTGAAGATGACTTTATTTCTTCAACGATTGTGTTAAAGACGCACACATTTTCTTTCCCCTTAATGTGTTTTTCTTTCTGCTAAGTTCTTATGGCTTTGCCTTTTTGCAGAGCTCATGGAAATCCCTGCTGTGCAGATGAACCAATCTCTCCCAAACGAAAGCAGAGAAAGTGTCATAACACTTGCAAAAGATGAACGATCAATCTCGCACCTAAATTGACGTCGTTTGATTGCTGTATTTTGCTGAAAGTAGTGTTTCTGTAGAAAGTTGTTCACTTTGAAGTGTCATGAGAATGACATCAATTCAATAAAGTTTGTTTACATCTATTTTGAACAGTTCTTTGCATCGTTTTGGCATAGTTTTCAGGTTTAGTAAAGTGTCGCAGTACGCTTTTACCACAAGGTGGCAGTGGTGGCCAGCTAATACACAAAGCCCACCGAAAATGAAATGCATATTAGGCTTGGGAAACAAGAGTTGGCCTTTATTTTAAAAACTTAAATATTTACTGCCACAGATTTTGTATTAGGAAAGCTAAAACATGATTGAACTTAAATTAAACCAAACAACTGAAGTTTATCCGGCTTGCCTTTTGAAGGATTCTTTGTAGGTTCTTTAATTCTTGAAAAGAGCAACCATGTATTTGCTCTAAATATCCTTTTTACAATTTTAAGGCCCAGTTTCACAGACAGGGCTTAGACTAAGCCAGAATTAGGCTGTTGTTCAATTAGGACGTTTAAGTAGTTTTAAAAACATGATTGAGAGCTTAAGACAAGACAAAGGCACCAATATATTTTAAAATCGGCCAGTGCAAGTTTCTCTGTCGAAACAGCTCAGACTTGCATTTTAGTCTAGGACTAGGCTTAAGCCTTGTCTGTGAAACTAGGGGTAAGAGTTGTATTTAATCATAACTTCAAACCGTTTATACAGTTTCACTGATCTGTTCATTAATCATTTATTTTTCCATTGCGGTTTAGTTTTATGATTGTGTGGTTTTAAGGGATATTTGGCTTCACAATAAAGAAAAAAGACCATGTCTTAATTTCAAGGTTTTTAATGTAATGCAATAATGTTGTGAAGCAGTAATTTTCCATTGCTTTCCTTGTGGTATAACAAAGTGAGCATTGAAACATAAGCAATACAGATCGTTACTGAACCTTTTGGCTGAATCGAGACTTGGGTAGTAGACAATGCAGTAAAACACACATTTTTGGTTCTAGATGAGAATTGTCAGATTTTGGGTACCAGACAAAACGTTGTTGGGTTTTGGTGTACGGTGTCTGGAGTTGGATCTAGTATTTCTAGTGTTTCAGGTGACATGTTCTGATGAATCCATGGAAGGTAGTGGGAAATACCAGTATACATTGTAATGTGGTCTCCAGTGCTCTTGTTTCTGTATAATGACATAATTCCCTGTGCAACTCCTCCACAAACAAGTGGACCCCCAGCATATCCCTGTGAATAGTATAAATTTGATTATTAGTAGATCAAAATGCACTGATACGCCGCGGACAATTTGTGAGTGGTATAACTTGAAATACCTGCTGTGCTGGTCCAGTTGATCCCTTAGTACACAGAGTATCAGCTGTGCCACAGTCTTCGGAGTCTATCAGAGTCACATTTGCTTCTTTAAGAACATTTGATGGAGACTCGTGATTGTATTTCTTCCAGCCCCAACCAATGACCATGCAGTCCTTTAAGATGTCTTCACTCTCAGTTTTTGGCAAAGTGATAGTACTCACAATTTTGTTTAAAGTGACTGGGATTTTGAGCTAAAAGAAAAGATGCAATGTTCTTGCTTGAATTGGGAACGCTTTTCTTTAAATTTTTGTTTTTTGTTCCTGAATTTTAAAGGTAATGCATTTCCTATCATGAAAGGTTGTTTTTCAAAGTGTGATGGTATTGAAATCGTTCAGTTTTATTTATTACCTTTAGAAGCATGATGTCATGACCTGTTGTTTTCATATTGAATTCTGGATGTGGAATGGGATCTACTTCTACACCATCAGATAAAAGGCTGGTGTCATCGACCCCCAAATAGACCATTAGATGACTACAAATGACAAACAAACAAAAAAAGGAAACAAAATGTTGAATGTTAAGTTACCAATGTAAAAGACACTTAATGTTCAAAAATATTATTGATGTGACTGTACTGATAACAAGAGATGAAAACAAAACTTGAAATTAATTAAGCAGAATAATGACATTATTATTTAATGTAGAACTGCTTATAGCTGAATTCAAACTCTTTTCAAAATTAATTAATTTGCACCGTTATTAAACTGAACTGAACCAACACCAAACTGACTTGAACCAAATGATGACACTAAAAATTTGAATATTGTGGAAAAAGTTCATTTTTTTGTTTAACTTATTTCAAAAACTGAAACTTTCATGTGTTCTAGATTCATTACAAGTAAAGTAAAACAATTCTAAAGATTTTTTTTTTTTTTTTTGTTTTTTGTTAATTTTGATGATTAGAGCTTACGGCTCATGAAGGTCAAAAATCCAGTATCTCAAAATATTGGAATATTTCCTAAGATCAATCAAAAAATGGATTTGCAAAACAGAAAAGTTCAAGTTCTTTAAAGTATGTTCATTTATGCACTCAATACTTGGTCAGCAACATATTACAGCAAATTCCTTGCTCCTAGCACAAATTATAGCATCAGTACAGTGTTACATGTCAACAGTCAGTCTGTGGCACTGCTGAGGCACTATTGAGCCTTCAGATTGTCTGTATGTTGTTGGATCGACTGTTTCTCATCTTTCTCTTGAAAATATCCCATAGATTCTCTATCCACTTGGAACCACTTAGAAGTGGTTTTTGCACTGTGGGCAGGTGCTAAAGTCCTGCTGGAAAAGGAAATTAGCATCTCCAAAAAGCTTGTCAGCAGATGGAAGTATAAAGTGCTCCAAAATCTCCCAGTAGATGGTTGCATTGACTATGGACTTAATAAAACACAGTAGACCAACACCAGCAGATGTCATGGCACCCCAGTTCATCACTGACTTCAGAAACTTCACACTGGACTTCAAGCAGCTTGGATTTTGTGCCTCTCCAGTCTTCCACCAGACTCTGGGATCATGGTTTTAACATGAAATGCAAAATGTACTTTTATCTGAAAAGAGGACTTTGGACCACTAAGCAACAGTCCAGTTCTTTTTCTCCTTAGCCCAGGTAAGACGCATCTGACGTTGTTTCTGTTTCAGAAGTGGCCTGGTAGCCCTTTTCCTGAAGACGTCTGAGCGTGGTGACACTTGATGCGCTGACTCCAGCTTCATTCTACTCCTTGTGAAGCTCTCCCAAGTGTTTGAATCGGCTTTACCTGACAGTATTCTCAAGTTTGCGGTCATCCCTGTTGCTTGCGCACCTTTTCCTACCCAATTTCTTCCTTCCAGTCAACTTTGCATTTAATATGCTTTGATACAGCACTCTGTAAACAGCCACCCCTTTCAGTAATGACCTTCTGTGACTTATCCTCTTTGTGGAGGGTGTCAATGATTTTCTTCTGGACCATTGCCATGTCAGCAGTCTTCCCCATTATTATGGTTTCAAAGAACAAGAGATACCCGTAATTTATACTGTAGGGATGGTCATTTAATGAAACTCAAATGTAAATATTCTAATATTTTGAGATACTGAATTTTTGACTTTCATGAGCTGTAAGCTCTAATCATCAATATTAAAACAAAAAAAAAAAACATTAGAAATGTTACACTTTACATGTAATAAATCTAGAATATATGAAAGTTTCAGTTTTTAAATAAGTTACAAACAAAAAATGAGCTTTTTCACAATATTCTAATTTTTTGAGATGCACCTGTATATTACTGCAAAATTTGAACTGTCTCCATAATTGTGTTTGCAAAACTGATTCTCTTTTTTTTGTTTATGACTGTGAAGCTGCTTTGTAAATATGTATAACCTTTTTTGGTAAAACTATAAAATATGGCAATTTGTCCTACCTTTGTATACATTGGGCGGCTGTCATCACAAAATCCTCTTTTACCAAAAAACCACTGCATGCTATTTTTGATACTTCATCACGAATGTAAACCATGTAGGGTCGACTGTGTGGAACGGAGACGTTACCACCAACAATGCCATCCTGCGTGGAGAAGCCTAAAAAAAGAGTTTAGTTCTGTGAAACTATTTAACAGTGTATTCTGTGCACAAGTCTGAGCATTGAAACATGCAACTTTTGGCTGATAGAAGACATGGAAGATTATCCAATAAAATCTGTTAATTATTATTGTTGTTATTATTATTATTATTATTATTATTATTATTACCATTATTATCTTTTACTTTGTCTCCTGCTTTCTGCTCTTTCCTGGCTTCCTCAATCAACTTTTTGGCTGATAGAAGATTTAATACAGTTTTGGGTTCTAGACCAGATGAAGTTTTGTGCTGATTTTGGGTACCAGACAAGACAGGTTTTGGGGTCCAACGACCAGGGGTTGGATCTAATGTTGCTGGTGTGGAGACATGACCTGACCTTTTCGGCATGTCAGGTGACATAGTCTGATGAATCCATTGAAGGTAGTGGGAAATATTAGTGTACACTGTGAGGTGGTCTGCATTTGCCTTGTTTTTGGAAAACAACACAATTCCCTGTGCGACACCTCCACAAACAAGTGGACCCCCATTGTCTCCCTGTGAATTATATCATTTGATTATTAGTATATTGCAATGCAATGACACTAATACACTTTAGACAAGAATTTATAAGTTGTGCATTTTGAAATACCTGTGCTGGTCCAGCTGATCCCTCAGTGCACGGAGTATCAGCCGTGCCACATTTTTCAGAGTCTGTCAGAGTCACAGTTGCTTCTTTGAGCACATTTGATGGAGACTCGTGATTGTATTTCTTCCAGCCCCAACCCATGACCATGCAGTCCTTTGAGATTTCTGTACTCTTAGTTTTTGGCAAAGTGATAGTACTCACAATTTTGTTTAAAGTGGCTGGGGTTTTGAGCTAAAAGAGAAGATGCAATGTTCTTTTTAGAGAAAAAATGTATTCTGCAAAACTATTTCCTACCCTGAAAGGCCATTTCTCTAGCTGTGATGTTAATGAAATTGTTCAATATTATATATTACCTTTAGAAGCATGATGTCATGGTCTTTTCTGTCCATATCGAAATTTGGATGTAGAAAGGGATCTACCTCTACACCGTCAGGTAAAAAGCTGGTGTTATCGACCCCCAAATATACCATAAGATGACTAAAAATGACAAAATAAATAAATAATCATGTGGTATTTGCATGATAAGCCACTCCCCGTACATACGGGTATATAATATAGCAGCGTGCATCCACTCATTCAGGTTTATGCTGAATGCAAAGTATCTTGGCAATTTAAGGTTGTGTCATGAGGGTTTAATGTCTCCGTTCCCTCTCTCAGGGAATGAGGGTTGCATACACAAACGAGACACAGCAACAAAAGGGCTGGGTCTGCCTCCTCCAGGGGCAGAACTTGGTTCTGCAAGAACTTGCAAGTTCACCGTCTGGTCCCGAAAGGGAGTGGTGGGAACCTTGGGCACATAACTGGCCAAATGAATATTAAACCATAACCGCTCAGAACAGTTAACTTGCCACTGCTGTGAGTCGTCATAAAAGCTTATCAAATACATGTGTTTTTAAAGGGTTCAATCTGGGTACGATAAAGTAGGGACTGCAAATGTGCAAATGACGGGAGGAGAGGGCCCCAACCTGTGAAACGGAGAGTCCAAAAGTATAGGCAGGCTTCTTAGAGCAGCACTTACTTGTCTCTAATTAATGTGACCCAGAGGTCTTTGTGACCAGGGGAACCGGACTGGGTAGAGCTCGAGGGAAGCCTCATAATAAATGAGAGCCACAACCTCATCATAGCCATGGACATCCACCACAAATGCCATCTCAGCATGCTTATGGCCCAGACACTTGAGACAATAATCGTGCCCATCATCGGAGGTAAGGAAACTATCGCACCCAGAAGCACGTTTGGAAAGACATCCCGAAAGACACTCTCAACCGTGCAAGCTGTAGGAAATCGCTCTTTTAGGCTGGAACGCACAGGAGAGGACCGCAGCACTTACCTGTGCTAGACGAGGGCAATCTCAACGTTGAATGCAACGTAAAAGCCAACAGCCGAGAAACACCTGCAGTGAAGTTCTTCATTTCTCCTTGTGGATTTTTTTCTCAATGAGAGAATGTGCTAACGAAGCAATCGGCTCCAATGCAAAAACCTGAATGAGTGGATGCACGCCACCATCTTCTACACCTGTATATATGGGGAGTGGGGCTTGGGATGCAAATACCACTCGCCAATTGTCATTGGCTTTTTCTTGTGACGCTCAGAAGTGATTGGGACTCCCAAGTGGGACTTCCAACGTCAGTGTCGACATAACGTCGAATGTGACTGACTGATAGGGAACTGCTTATAGCTGAATTCAACTCATTTTAAAATAAATGAAATTTATTAAGTTATTAAACTTAACTGAACCAACTGAACTGACTTGACCTAAATGATGACACTGTATTACTGCAAAATTTGAATGTTCTCCGTAAGTGAGTTAGCATAATTGATTCTTTTTTCCGGTTCATTACAGTGAAACTGCTTTGTCAGTTTGTATACCCTTTTTGGTAAAATTTTATGATGGTTAAATATGGCAATTTAACCTAAAATTTTATGGTTAAATATGGCAATTTAACCTACCTTTGTTTACAGTGGGCGGCTGTCATCACAAAATCCTTTCTTACCAAAAAACCACTACATGCTACTTTTGATACCTTGTCACGAATGTAGACCATGTAGGGTCGACTGTGTGGAACGGAGACTTTACCACCAATGATGCCATCATGGATGAAGAAACAAAAAGGAAAGAGATTAGTTCTATGAAACGGCAGCATATTCTGAGCATAAGTCAGAGCATTGAAACATGCAAGTAATATTATTCAATAAAGTCTGTTCACTTTTTATTTTTACTTTGTTTCCTGCTTTCTTTTATTCCTTGGCTTCCTCTGTCAATTTTTTGGCTGATAGAAGATTTAATATAGTTTTAGGTTCTAGACTAACTGCAGTAAAAAATTAAACTGATTTTTGGTACCAGACAAGACTTGGTGTTTATGATGTTTTGGGGTCCAACGTCTGGGGGTTGGAGCTAATGTTGTTGGCCTTGAGACTTGATCTGACATTTTTGGGATTTCAAATGACATCATGGTGCGATGGATCCATGGAAGGTACTGGGAAATATGAGTGTACCCTATGAGGTAGTCTGCATTTGCCTTTTTTTTGGAAAATGACACAATTCCCTGTGCGACACCTCCACAAACAAGTGGATCCCCAGACTCTCTCTGTGGATTATATCATTTGATTAGTAGTATTAGACTGCACTGTCTCTGATACACTTTAGATAAGAATTTTTAAGTGGTGTATTTTGAAATACCTGTGCTAGTCCAGTTGATCCCTCAGTGCACAGAGTATCAGCCGTGCCACAGTTTTCAGAGTCTAATAGAGTGACAGTTGCTTCTTTTAGCACATTTGATGGAGACCTGTCATTGCAATCCTGCCAGCTCCAACCAATGACCATGCAGTCCTTTGAGATTTCTTTACTCTCAGTTTTTGGCAAAGTGATAGTACTCACAATTTTGTTCAAAATT